>JAMPIV010009110.1:0-135000 GCA_024509875.1 Oreohelix idahoensis
GATATTTTTCTAGAGTGCCGCCAAATGTGACACATTTAATAACCCTTCCTGTAGCACAAGATGGATCTACAAGCGATTGTCTAACACCAATAGTGGTGCATCCGGAATCGAAAAGTAGTGAGCCCGGAGTATCATTAACAAGACCCTTATGTAGAATTAAAGAACCCCTCCCGTCATGCGCAACAGCAGCAGGAAGAGCGGGAAGTGGGTGACCACAACTCAAAGTAGTTATGGTACCCGGTTCGAATAAAGTACTGCATTGGGGGCATTTGTTTGCTCTCTCAAAGTCAAAAGCAGAACCAGTGACAGCGTCAAAGTTTTTATTATCAACAACATGATTACAGGCTCCCTCAGTTTCCTGTTGTACAGAATTAGCCTGCTGATATCTCTTTTTTTTGTGTTGAGATCTACCCCGACTATTATTACCTCTGAAGTTATCAGAGTTATTATTATCTCTGCAGTTATTATTGTCTCTATTGTAATTGTTATCCTGGTTCGAATTCCAGTTTCCACGATTACTATCATGTTCACATTGATGCGAACATCTATTTGTTTGGTTTTGAGGTCTTCGGCAGGAATAACCTCTATTACCATATCCTCTTTTGAAATGCCTATAATTATTAGGGTGATAGTAACGAGCACTATCAGGTTGTCTCCAATTCTTCGAAGAAGAATCACCATGAAATTGATTTCCATGATTTTGACAGAAATTACCGCTACTCTTTCTATCAAAATTTTGTTGGAATCTACGAGCAAAGTTTTGACCATACGGAGCTGCCGAAGCAACTGGTAAACCTTCTTTCACCTTAGAGTTACCCATGGTTATGTGTGGGTGCGCAGGTACGTATTGGCAACAGAAATCTTCCATTTCTTTTATTGTTTTAGGTTTACGTTCATGAAGGAAAGCAAGGAAAGACTCATTGACAGACGACATGACTTTGTCTCTAAGTATTAAGTCCATAAGTCCTTCATAAGTTTTTTTCCGTCTTAGATAGTTCAACCCATCGTGAGAAAGTAATGCGTATTCTTGCAATAAACTCGGAGAATTCAACTCCATTTTCAGGTAACATGTTTTTAAATTGTAGACGATAGCCGTCTTCGTTAAGCTGATATTTCTTTAACAAAGCGGCCCTGACAACCTCATAATTGTTTTTGTCAGGTTCATCCACCATATTTAATATACTTAGAGCTTTACCTGTCAGTATCCCTGATAACTGATAAACATATTTTGCTTTGTCTATGTTATGAGCTGTACATGCTTGTTCAAATCTGTCCAGATAGAACATTATGTCATCACTGGAAGGACTAAATGTTGGTAACTTAATCTTAAAAGTATCATTATTAGCCTTACCAGAAGATGAACCCTTGTTTGAATCATTACCATTACTCATGCTCGTCAATTTCAATTTTTCCAACTCTAAAGCTAAGACCTTTTCTTCATGTTCCATTTTTGCTTTCTCTTTCCTCTCATCAGACTCTCTCTGTAATCTTCTTTCCTCAGCCTGAGCCTCTTTTTGAAGTCCTCTTTTCTTTTTCAAGTCTTTTATTTTTCAGCCTCTTTTTCAAGTCTTTTATTTTCAGCCTCTTTTTCAAGTCTTTTATTTTCAGCTTCTAGCTGTAGCTGGAGTTTTCTCTCCTCAGCTTCTGATTCCCTTTTTTGTTTTTCCATTTCCATTTGGAATCTTTTTTCATCCACCTGCATCTGCAGTTTCTTTTGTTCAGCTTCCATTGCTTTATCATATCGAGCAGTTGCAAATTCTTCTAACTTATCACCAGTCTTCCCAAGCAATTTACCCTGCTCAATAAAGTGCTCAAGTGTAGACATGTTGTCTAACATATGAGTCCAAAACCTGAAATAATTAACTAATTTATTTCAAACCTAAGTGTAACAAGTCTTAATTAAGCACTTGTATATTCACATCACATTATATTATCCCAGTCTCTGTGGGAAACAAGTCTCCAATCAAAGAACTTGTATATGAAATATCAGCAATCAATTCTTGATCATAAGTGCACTTCTCATTCAATAGTGCACGACACTATTCATCATTCATTTATCATCAGTGTAGTAGTAACAGTGCATTAGCATAGCCCATTAACTAATTACTATAACTGTAAACAATGACTATGTAAACACATGCAGAATGTAAACATTGAAAATGTAAACAATACAAACAATGTAAACAATAACAATGTAAACAATAACAAAGATCAGCAACAATACAAAAACTTTCGCAGAAATCAACAAAAAATAAAGCAGAAATAAATGAAATATCACAAAAAATGTGACGATATCTGCGATAGAATTAAACAAAATACATGACACCACAGTGTATAAACAAAAATGTTGTATGAAACTAAATTATAGACAAGAGTAGGCTAACAAATACAAACAAATCAAAACAAAACTAAAGAATGCGAAATAATAACGAAAACAATATTAAAACATATCATCACAGCTAACATAAATAGCAACAGAAGTCGCTTAGCAAATTCCAGTATCGGAAATTTGCAAACCCTACAGAAAACGCTCACAATAGACGACCTCTATGACGTGGCATAATCTAACGGAGACACCACCCAACCGAGAACCCGCTGAAATATAAACATATAAATATACAAATAACATATAAACATATAACATAAAGAATGAGATGATACACAGAAGACTCAGCAGAAGTATAAGGGCACAGTTTACATACAAACAGGCCACTTAACTTATAGGCTTCCAATCGTAGAACAGCAGAAAAAACGGATGTCAATCAACGTCCTAAAGAGCGAAGCTCCAACGATGATGGCACATCTGAACTGCTTCCACTGCTAACACGATGGTACAAGAGCTTCTGAAATACTGTGTGTTGAGTTGTTTCGGCACTTGACCTTCTAATCCAAAAGTAAGTTGATGGAAATCGGTACTTGGCCTTCTTCAGAAAACAACCCGTTTCAACCGGCACTTGACCTTCACAAAAACGACAGCACTGGAACCTTGACAGCAGCAACTTGCTTGACTTGCGTAAAAGATAACAGCAGTCCGAGTTATCCGGCAATATGCAATAACGCCGGGTACTGTCAAATTCCTGTATCAGTCAAAAAATTGCATTTTTGACATTTACCGGGCAACGCCGAGTACTTTGAAAATTTTGAAGATGTTGACTGTCTTGAAGAATGTTGAAGTGTTGACTTGAAGGATGCTGATGAATTCTTGTTGAAAATGAAGTGGGTAAGGGACCCCGTGTTTGCTGGTACCAGAGCAAACCAGCTTATGGCCACCAAATGATGCGTGGTGGTGGGCTTATCGAATGCCTTTGGACTGGCCACCAAATGATGCGTGGTATTATATGATGATGGATGGTACCCGCAGTCTGGTTTCGTGTAGTGTGTAGATGACGTACAGTCAAACAATGATCATGCAAAACAGGGCAATCCACACAAGGACGTCAGTTAACTCACGACGTATAAAGTCAATGATGCTTGTAACAGCTAGTGACGTTTTTCTGTATCATTTATTGTGGACGCCACAGTAACAAAATGTATACGCGAATATGTAGGTACATCAGACAGTCATTATCACAGCAACATAGTCATAACAGCAACGGATGGTAGACAGCATCATAGTAAAGATGATTCACAGGCATGTCAATACATTATAAGGCTGTAATGTAGTCGGGAAAATTCTCCATCCCTTTCTATCTTAGCCAGGAGATAACCAGATGTATGAGATCAGTTCACTCTCCCTTAATCTGACTTCAGCAAGACAGACACGTCTTCTGAAGTATAAATAATGTCCTCAAAAAAATCCTCTAGATAACAAAAGGTTTCAAACCTTGTTCATGTAGCGAAGTAGCAAGTAATAGTCCTTGGGACATGCATCAACCCGATGCGGTACAATGTAGCAATATGTGAGCTGAGAAAACATCTCGTGATGAAGGCTTTCAAAGACAGGCTACGAATCAAATGTCACTCACGAACAGATATCGATAAAGTTAATGTAAATGTAATTTACCTTGCCTTCAGGAAATAACCACAGAAATAATACGCCTCCCGGCGTGTGAAAATACACTAGAGGTATCATCTCGAATAAACGAAATATCCATAAGAGGACTTCACATTCCTGACAGAATAATTTAGCAGAGACGCTCTCACAGAGACGTCCCTTCGCTATCGAAATCTTCGCTCACTGACTGGTGGGCGGAAACCGTTCGACAAAGACCCAAGACTTAGACATGCGCAGTAAAGCGCGATTTCGAACACAGTTCAGAAAACTTAAGACGTAAGGACCTTTACTAAGAACCAGCTTAAGAATGATTACCTTATAAGGATAACCCAACAGGTTGCCAACCGCTTTTTTAAAAAGCGGCCTAGCAAGTCCATACATGGACACGATTCAAGAACGCCTAACAAATTTAACAACCATCGACACCAACGCGAGAAGACAACTGCTTACCATGAAAAGTGACTATAAATTTCACATGATTATTTCCCTTTCATTACAAAATATATATTGTACATAAAACGATGTTGCGAGAATTTCACACGCAACATACATATTGCCAGCTCAGCAGAAGTGATCAAGTGGTAATATTCAGACTTTACACAGGTCACAACAGATTGGGATACTATCTATTCAACAAGCTAAAGATGGAAACTACTGATGAGTGTAACTGTGGCATAGATAAAATGACTGCTGAACATCTGCTTCAAAGGTGCCCAACAAATGAGGAACAGAGAAAGCGCATATGGCCATCACCCAGTAAGGACCATCTGTAGTGGTGGTTCCATGCTCCGTAAGGGACGCAAATGAAAATGACGTTGAGACAAATAGTAATGTAAAGTTGTTGCTTTATGTTGTTGTTGTCTGTTGTTGTTGTCTGTTGTTAAAGAACAACATGAGGCTGCCAGTCCCAAGCGCAACCACAAAATCGCCGCGTTGTATGGCACATCTGAAGGTACAGTAGTCCTGTTCTATCTTTATCTCTTCAGAGACCCCAAGGGACTACAAGAGACAAAATTAATGTTGTCTTGCATGAAATCCTGCAGATTAGAAGTGCTTAATATTGATTACTGATATCATTCTTCTTTCCACAGAAAGGGACGCCATTATCATATAACAGGTAAAGAAAGTCCAATAGTAGATACAGTCGTCGGGGAGTAAAGTGTTATAGCGTTCACTTATACGAGTACCAAGTTTCAGCTTTATGAAGTGAGGCGATCAGTTCCCTTCCAGTCTGCCTTTGCCTTCCCAAACTCACGAGCAGAGTAAATATCTATTTTTACAGCGGGGTGGACTGCAGTGTGACATGACCTAATTTCGAATAAGTTTCCTTTGCAAGGAGAAGCAAGCGACCTAACCACTCTGCCTATCGGACACGTGCATCTTCATGTATGAGCTAAAATACATGTTCATTTCTGGAGATACATATAATTACGAGACCACAAGGTCTTTTATATCTTGAGATGCGCCGTAATATATCTAACGGACCTTGCCTAGGTTGAAAGAGCGCGCCTTGCTAAAATAAGACAAAACTATTTAAAAAAGAAAAAAAGCATATCTGGAAAATTCAAAGAAGCATTACAACTATAAAAGATCTGCAAAGATATATAAGTCCACACCTTGTAGGGGTGTTTCTTCTCAAGTGCAACCTTGCTATCATTTGGTGTATTTATTCCTCATAATCCTAGTCATTTCTTTGTGTATTTTCAGAACCACCTGCAGCGATCTCTCATCAAGAACTTCCATTCTGTATCGTGTCTGGTGACGGCATTCTGTATCGTGTCTGGTGATGGTTATGGGGCAGAAGAGTAGGGTCATCGCCAAAATTGAGATGGACAAGCTAACAAAGTCACCAATGTGAAACCGATGACAAGAGCCAGTGGAATAAGAGATGAGAAGAAGACGCTGGAGATGGAGATGGAAGAACATGCACTAAGGAAACCTGCTGATACCATTACCAGACAGTTCTTATTTGTGTGAAAGTCCCAGAGTAATAGAAGCAGACGTAAAACAGAAAAAGCACACAGAAGAGAGCAGGAGACAAGAATGAAAATGATAAAGACACAGAAAGACCTCAAGCTCAGGGCACACGATAGCTGGACTAAGCAAAGGTTTGTTAAACACCCTTTGTTCCTTGGGGAGATGAAGGTTAAGGAATGAGAAGCATTATTTGTCCGAGTCCACAGAATTCGATTGACGTTGTCTGATTCGTTGTTTTCATAAACTAATCTATAGCCAGTAAAAAGACAGTTATGACAAGCGGCACACCTGAAGCACTCCAGTTCTTATCTCAAAAGGTCCTGTAAGATACCCTTCTGGAAGAATTCTGCACTTAATGCCTTCATATTTTCTGTATTAATGATCTACAGGGGGGCCTTATAATGGCTAACTGCTTCCAAAGTGATTCTATGTCCAAAATGTCAAATGTTTTTTTTTTCTATAGCCCACAAATCCAATGTAAAACAGCGAGAACGGTCCCGTTGCATGTACTTGCTCTCCTTCATGTAGGACAATCCTTTGTAATATTTTCCTCGGCACTGAAAGTATTCCTCTATAATTTGTACACTCTAGCAAATTTTCGTTCTCCGGCACCTTGACCAGATATCCTTCAGCGGTATTTATTCTATCTCCCAGACGTTACCAAGTTATCATCTGTATAACATTTCTGTAGACGTATACATGTATGTTTGTATGGCCTGTGCTAGAATACAGTGCACCTCCGATAAGGAAATTTCAAATGACTTTATATACTGAATTGATTTTTAAACATTTTTTATTGATTATTGGGGGGCACTTTTGACAACGCACGCTCCGTTTAACTAAACTGGATTATAATTAAAGGCCAATGGCTGGGTAAAAGTAAAAGACCATAAAGCAGTAAATAATCGTAACAGATTTTTTCAAAAGAATTTTGATTTTTGTAAACAGCTTAGGTATCAAAAACTAATTACAAAGTGATATGGCACTGCAGCTCTCTCCGGTTTTGCGAGGTGAACGTTATGCTCTCTCTCTCTCTCTCTCATGAGGGTCAGAATATAGAATAAAGTTTAGGCAGAGGGCAGAATGCTGGGCAGACCTGCGTGCCAAATTCTCAAACCTTTTACAATAAAGTTTGTTCCTTCCTTCCGAACATTATGGTTCAGTTTTATGAAGCCAGAAAATTATTTCCCTTCATTGTCTGGATTAACTTAATTTTTTTTAAATCTAAACAATTCATTTAGGTGATTGAGCTTAAAAAAATAATTCTTTGCGACAGCAATAAAACCGGCTTTTATGTTGAATAACGTTTCTATAAACTGGAGTGTACAGAGTCTGTATGACGATTCTATAAACTGGAGTGTACGAGTCTGTATGACGTTTCTATATTTTGTTTTGACAAACGGTACCAAAACTAAATATCTTAGTCATACGTGTTCGTTTATGTCGCAATGAGATGTGATACATTGTGTCAATACTGTCAATGTACGTGTTCGTTTATGTCGCAATGAGATGTGATACATTGTGTCAAAACTGTCACTGTACGTGTTCGTTTATATCGCAATGAGATGTGATACATTGTGTCAATACTGTCAATGTACGTGTTCGTTTATATCGCAATGAGATGTGATACATTGTGTCAATACTGTCACTGTACGTGTTCGTTTATATCGCAATGAGATGTGATACATTGTGTCAGTACTGTCACTGTACGTGTTCTGTCCACTTATATTGTGAAGCGTCGTATGGAGTCAGTTTCTTGCCTTGGACTGTGTCACATCAAAATGTGTGTCCACCTTTTCTTTAACACTGTCTATCCACTTTCCTCTCGGCCATTCCCTAAAGCCAAATATTCTGCTGCTGAACTCTTGATGATGGCTGATTTGGCCGCGTTCTGAAGAGGTGTCCGAACCAGTGTATTTCCTGACTCTCTGTACAGCTAACACATAATTGTGTTCCCGCCAACTCTTCGTTTCTCCTGATATCACTAATAGCGATATTTTTGGCTTTACCAGGACGTCATCATCTTGCATGTTGTGATCTTCCTTTCCTGTAGTTTAGACAGTGACTATGTTTGGTACTTGCTAAGCCATGACCGCAGAAGGAAGGCGAAAGCGAGGTTAGCCAAAAGCTATTTGGCGGAAAACCGTTGAAGTAAAGATGCAAAGCATAACCAGAGTTGGGGCACCACGAGAAGGATGGCCGCCGACCGAGCAATGTGGAGACAGCTTGCTGCTGCCCTATTAGACGCTACCAGGCATTATGGTCACTGCTTGTACTTGCCTGGATTCTTGTCTTCAACAGCACATGCGTATCACATCTAGAGATTTAATTAAACAGCAGATGTGTCAGTGCATATCCGGTGTTCTAGGAAATGCAGCGACGGACTGACGTCCTAAATCCATTAAAATTATTGTAAGTACTCCTCCTCACTATTCAAGTATCATGCCAGTTGGCATAAGTGATCATGCCATTCCACAACTTCCTGTCCCGATACTGTTCATAAATCCTGTTGTTGATGTCCATAACGCGCTTTCATATTATATGATTGGTTCTATGTAGCAATGAAGAGCTCTCTTTCTTATTCCTATTTACAAAGACGTGACTACATGAAATACGTGTAATTATGTGGAACGACTGGATCGCAAATCCTAATACATTTTATCCAGGGCTAGTTGCAAATTTCTTCAGAAATACTCACGAGGTTTTAACGTCCACGCATAGGATGTTCACGGATACGAGAAACGGACTTTCATACTAGATGTATGGATAAACATTTATAAACAACAACAACAAAATTATATTGAAAACTGAAAGAAAGTAAAGAAATACTTCGCCAAACTGGATTTCTTATGAATCTCCATAAATGTCCTGAGCAAACTGATTAGTTCCATAATGAATTTTTACTATCTAAATAATACACTCAACGTACACTTCATATACAGATGGCTTCATAATTTGATCAACTCGAAATAATATACAATACTGTTTATCTGCATACATACCGATATTTTTTCATTTTTAAAAGTCTGTTATTTTCAGCTACAACAGTTTTTCATCAATTTGTTTGTCGAAAGGCTGACTCGCCTCTTTCTTTTCTCATACTCATTTCCTCAAGTATTCATCATCATCAGCTGTCATCTCTACATCAAAGGTCTGCTGCAGTGGATCTCCAACGTTTTCTGTCTCTTGTCTTGATGGTGCACTTGATAAGACTCTTTCGTGTCCACTTCTTGATGTTATCTTCCCACTTAAAGTCTTCCTTGAATTCTTTCTTCCATTATGATCATCAACACGGTGTTTTGTCTTTTTATATGGCCAAAATATTTTAGCTGTCTAATTTTGATCTTCATTAATTGTTTTCATTCCTAGATTTTCTAGGGCCTCTTTATTTGCTTTCTTCTTTTTCCATGAGAAGCGCCTCTAAGGCCGCAATTCTTTCTCCTTGTGTATTAGATATAGCAATAAGAGATATCCTGTGTTGGATATCCTAAGCATTTTCATCTGCAGCCGCGGTCAGGGATTTGATGTCCTGGTCTAAAGCAATTTTTTTTTCATTTGCTGTCTCATCATCTTTCCTTCAATGGCATGATGAATGCCTGTCCTGCATTAACAAATTGATCAAATATTTCCAGAAACAGCGTTGCCATTGTGTTGAGCTGGGTTTACTGCCCCAAGTTTATGGTGGCCAAACGTCTACGGGGGCCCCACGTCGGATTAACAATACTTCCACTTAAAAAAAAATTTATTGCAAGATATAAAATTTCCACAACTTTTAATTCAGGAAATATGAAAAAAAAAAGTCGGTACTAACACTTCAAGAACATAATATCTGTGAGACATTTTAGAATTTAACCAGTCTCACTGTCAATAGGAAAGAATGAACCACAGTTGGGGCACTGTACAAAGGATGGCCGCCGACCGAGCAGAGTGGAATCAATTTGTTGCTGCCCTACAAGACGCCACCAGGCGTGATGGCCGCTGACTGCTTTGACGGTCGGCAGCTAAGGATCAAAGAAGAAGACAGTATACGACAGCACATTAGTAACCCCTTTACTTCATTGTTCTTTTAACTATGGATGAGCCTGGTGCTGTGATATCAGCTTCTCAACATCAGGCTGAAAGTTACTCAAAGGGAGTCTCAAATCTTCACGTTCAGTATTTTCAGTCTCTATGCACGGAAAGAAGTTGAACGACCACGCTGTACTAAATTCATATTAGGGAAGTCAGTACAGAACATCTTAACCATTTTCCACAATGCTGGACAGCGTTCAGCCATGTCTTTCTACAACCAACAGTCTTGATATTATTTGGGGAGCACAGGCGTAAGCTTAATGTCTTTTTGCAGCAAGATCAGTTCCTCTTCCATCCTTCCTAGTTCCCCATTACAAGAGTCCAAAAATGGATTCATTACTCAATCTGGAATAGTGATCAAAAGCTCATCCATTCAAGTGTGCATAATACACTTGAAGATTATCCTCTGATATTTTGTTTTTCCCAACATAGACAGGCTCGGAAATAAGATTAGCTCATGATGGCCAATATTACGTTTGAATAGGATTAGCTTGGACAGAAACGTGGAGACAACTGATTTGATTTTTGTAAGATTCATATAACTTTCGCAAAATGATTTCATTCAACTGTGCGAATAATTCTCACAAATATGCAATGTCATATGGGTTAGCTGATCTCAGGGTAGCACATATAGACAAAATTATTCGTTGCTTAATGATCCTAGTACTACAAACACCCCACTACCTAACCTTCCTATCTCGTCCCCGCCTCACTGATGTCGTCTCTCAAATTCACAACCTTTTCTTTGTCACAAACACTGCTAAATAATATTCGAATACGATAATGCAGTTAATTACCAAATATTCCCATTACTGCTTGACAAGATAGGGATATGGTTTGTTCATGCTATGTTCTCCTTTTAAGTGCTCACGTCAGGGTCCTATATAATCAAACCGCTTTTACATGTAAGCGTTATAAGTAATGTTGAACTTAGCCCGACAAATCTTCAACCACCCCCTTACTACTGAACGTCCCCATGTTGCCCCCTTTTCCCATATCGTCCACTTGGATCTTCCCAACACCCCCAGGGGTCGGTAACGCCTACGTACACCACCAGCGTAGTTAAAACCAAAGCAATGTGAACAAAGGTGCTATGTTTGTTCAAATAAATGAAGAAGGTAATTTGCAATGTCTTGCAGAAGAAAATGCTGCCCCAGAAAATGCATATCAAAGACCTCTTAAATATTTAACTGTAAAGGAGTTGATCTTCATGTTATGAAACAAAGCAAATCAAATTCTTCGGAGTTGATGCTCTATCAGGAGCAGTTTAAATAAAGAAAACTGGAACATGTATTTGATGTCATCAAATAAGTTGCCCACTTCGTCAGAGTTAGGCTTTAGGGTTAAGTTTAGGATTCCTAGACCTAACTCTAACCCTTATTACTGAGTCTCTGAATTCTCATTTAAGTTTGTATCAACAGACATCCCACTTTTCTTCACTGCAACCCCAAGTAGCTGAAAACATGTAGGCCTATTATCTAACTAATTGATCAGATTTATTTGATAGCAAGACTATAGATAAGCTGGTGGGACACGGTCCTGTTAATATATGAAGCATTACAAATCTACTTGGAAAGTCAAAAGTAAAGAACATTTATTCTACTAAAAACTCTTACTTACTTACTTAGTCGTTCCTCTTCTACCGTGAGGTGTAGAGGTTGGTAAGAGAGAGCGTCATACTATTCTATCAGCTGTCTTCCTCCTGGCTTGGTTCCATTCTAGTCCTCGGTCCTTCGAAGATTGTCTAATGTTGTCCTCCCAGCGGACTCTGGGTCGTCCTGGAGGTCTGGATCCCTAGCTCTTAGTTTCCCATGCTTGCTGTGGTAGCCGATCTTCTCCCATTCTGCAGACATGGCCGAACCATCTCAGTTGAAACTGTTCTACTTGGGTCTGCAGGGGTTGGGTTTTTAGGCCTTGACATATCGTCTGGTTGCGGACCATGTCTCTTCTTGTTACTTCAACCATCTTTCTCAGATACCTCCTTTCTGAGGTTTGGATCTGGCTTTTGTGGGTTGTAGTCACTGCCCATGACTCGCATCCATATGTCAAGACTGGGACATAGATGGAGCAGTATACAGCAATCTTCGTCTACTTACCAACTTCTTTTTTGCTGAGGAATCCTCGATTTATGGCTTGAAAAAGTTTCCCAGCTGCTGCTCTTCGGGTAGCCAACTCTTCTTTGATGCTCCCTTCCGGTCTATGACAGCTCCAAGGTATTTAAAGTGGTCGACTTGCTCCAGGACCCGTTCTCCCAGCTTAATCTGATGTCTTCTTTCCCTCGTGATATCACCATGGTTTTTGTTTTCGAGCTGCTTATGATTATCTCCTCTCTTCTTAACTCCGCCTAGGCCAGTCCCAACCCCGGCTGAAAAAGGAGGAGGGCGGCCCCTCCATCATGCAAAGGCACAACAGGCCAATTACCTGTTTGTCTTAAAAACAGATTACGCGAAACATAAGAGAGAAAACCGGACTGATTCTGTAAATAACATTTTCTCAAAATAAACTTTTATCTCTGTTTAGCATTTCTGGCATGTTTTGCGACCTAGAAGATAAAGGGGTATGATGCTTCTTAAGATGCTGTAATGGGATGTGAACGAACGAACAAACGAACGTTATTTTCAAAGGGTTAAGAATTGGGCATGCAGGCCCGTCTTACATTCTGTCCTTTTTCTCTCTGTCATCTTACATACCATATCCTGTCAATCGCACATGTATTTTGAGCATTATTTAAGCATACAACATTATCAAGGTAAAATAATAACATACACTTGTAACATCCAGTCATAATCAAATTTAAGTATGTAAAACAAAACAAAAATAAAGAAAATAAAAATAAAAAAAGAGGGAGAAAAAGAAAAAAAAAATTAATTAATTAAAATAAATTAAAAAATTTAAATTTAAAAATAAAAAATAAAAAACATACAAACACACAAAATCTAAACCATTCATACGGTAAATTAGACTTAATTTGAAACGTAATCAGATTATGGTGGCATATAATAAGAACTCGTGACATTTTGGAAATCTGCTGCTGAATGACCTGGGACTTCATGTGTTGTCAGCGCATGCGGAAAATGTTCCCACAGGTGAGCAGCTTTGAGTCCCAAACAGATACAGGGAGTGAATTGTTGACGCCTCCACTATACGAGATCCAGCTTTATGACCTATGCTCCTTAGGGAGGTAAAGGGTATTGACTAATAGATGAGAATTGTGCATATAGGCCCGTCTTACATTTTGCCCTTCCTCTTACTCATTTTTTATTGCTAGTTATCCAGACATTCTCCAACATACTTAAGGTATTAGTTTAATGACGATGCAACATTATAAGTAGTATAAAAAGCATACATTTACAGTATCTGATTACAATTAAGAAGTAAGGTATATTAAAATGAAAAACTAGATCATCAGACCCTCCATACAGTATATTAGATAATAATTCGAAATATAATCCCTTAGGGCGGCTTATAATTGGCACTCATAATGTATTTGAACAGTCTACGATTATATGAGGAGGGACTGTGCATGTTTTTCAGATCATGTGGAAGATTGTTCCAAAGATGAGCAGCTGAGTAAGCCAAGCTCTTCTTGAACAAATCTAGCCTGGGCTTGGGTACCTGTAACTGGTTTAAGCGGTTACTACATTTTTCATTGAATTTTAAAAGTGGCCACAGATACGTTGGAGCATTCTGTGACAAGATTTTGTGAGCGAATTTAGCTTTGTTAAATAGGAAGCGCTTTCTAAGGGGTAATATTTTAAGATAGTTAATAGTTATATATGATGATAGGAAACTCTTTACAGACGCTTGGGAGTCATGACCCAAGTGGGCCCGCCCCCCTTAGAGTGTAAAGGAGTAATCGGGCCGAAACACTTGTCAGATGGGGGGACTTCTTCTGATGATCAGATTGCTTCCTGTTGTATCGCTCTGTAAAGAGTTTCCTATCAAAGCACAAGTCTGCTCATCGCTGCTTGTTCCTCAGAATATTTCGAAAAAATGGCAGCGAGCAGCCTACTTTTCCTATCATGTAAAAAGCTTTGGCCAATGAGACCAAGCATCTCTTTTTTTGAATGAAACTCTATTTTTTTAAAATATCTCAAACCCCTATGTGTTACTATTACCAACTAGATTTGTATATTTAGGTTAGCCAATAATATTTCGGCTTCCTTCAAATTTCATCCAATCCACTTCATCGTACTATCTTAGCCTTTCTTTCACCTAATTTTTTTCCCCAAAAAAATATGCTATCCAATCTAAGCAGACATGACTTGACCTGACAGTATCTCCAATTCTCTATGTATTATTACCAATATTTGATTATTTAATGGACTATTTAGATAATTAACAACATATTCTTGGTCAACAAGTCTTCAGGTACACGAATATGTGATTTTTATGGGGCTAAGTGGCTTGGTTCAAAGTTCTATCTTTTTTCTATGTTAGTTGTTTATTTTTAAACTACCTCCTGTTCAATTCTTTTTCCATGTACTTTCAAGCTAAATACGAGAGTCTCTCGTAATACACGAGAATTTACATCATTCGCAACAAGAGCTAAGCGTGTTTTCATAACCGTAGTGTCCACATTTTCTAACGTTTTCCTCGTATTCTGAAAACCGCCTAAGGGCAAAGCTAGCAAGTTGGTTTTATTTTTAGAAACAATGTGAGACGTGATTTGCGTTGGTTATCTATCCATCCCCTTCCCTTCCACAATGTATTTTAGGCAAATACTTCATTGAACTTGGAAAGTGGTACGTTTGTCTCAAGGACGAATTTGAAAAATAGGGTACCCTTTTTGGTTCGGTCAATGCGTTATCAAATAATACGCTGCAGGCGTAGGCGACGACTATAATTCTCGCTGAAAATTTTTAGTACTATCCTATCTTTGACTTTATGCACTATACTGTTATATTCTAATTTAGATATTGTATTTAGAAGTTCACCACAAACATTTTCCTTGCCCCATCATCCAGGAAGTGTTTGATTTTGGCTAATTGGTAAACTTTTTGTGCCGTTAGCTTTGTGAGTGCACTTACATGTGAGTTCCAACTTAGGTGCTGGTCAACAGTTAGACCTAGAGTTTTATGTCCATTTACGTTTTCAATTAGTGTGAGGCATCTTAAGATGCTGTAAAGGGGTGCAAGACTTCTAAAAGGTTAAGAAACACTGCTGATAACTAACTTCCTTAGTGTGTGTATTTTCCAAAGCCAGTATCTTTTCCCTCCCCTCTTGTTCTACTGGTAATTGTCTGGTTCTTTGTATCAGTTCTACATTGGTGATCTTGTCATACCATTTAAATCATTATATTTTACTAAGGCACCCACTGTAAGTCTATAGTTTCTTGGTTGTTGTTCTCAGTGTTTCATAACCATACAATATGACAGCCTTGGCATTTGAGTCTGATCTATGTATTGGACATGATTTCTGTCAATTTCCATATATTTCCCAATGCAGCGAAAACTCCTCTTGCCATTTGTATTCTGTTTTTGATATCACTGTCTGTTTTGTATATATTGCTGTCAAGGGATTTAAGTTTATATGTTACAGGGATGTTTTCTTCAAGTCTTCAAGTGCAGTGTGGCTATAGTTTTAATATATTTTCACATGTGACAAATTTCCAGCCTGATTTACCACAACTGTAGCTGATATGAAAATCTAATTGTTGATTCCTTCTGTGAGTTCAATAGATTCAATAGGCTCCACAATTTGATATATTGCAAACAGTGAAAATGTTAAAAGTTTGTATGTCATCCATATACTTCTAACAACAACAAAAATGCCCACGGCTATAATAACAGTTCATCACATATGGTTACTGGTAACATGGCTGCTGACCTCAGGTAAATAGTTTTTTTCATTGTTCGTCTGCCCCAAGTAGTTCTCAAGGGGTCTCTGAGGAGGCAAAGATTAGAACTACTGCTCCCATATGCATGTCATAAAAAAAGTTAGTTGCTTATCCTTTACAGGACGTGGCAATCAACCCCAGCTTTTATTGGCTGTTTTTGTGATTTTTCTAGGCAATTTTTACGTTCAGTAGTTTGCCATTGCTTTCTGAACGGTACGGCGCTTATACCATTGTTAAAAATCCACACAAAGCGATCTGCTACCAAACCGCCAGCAGCAGGTTTCGAACCTGGTATATCTGGATTATGAAACTAAGTTCATATCCATTAGGCCACAGACGCCGACATGCATGTCATACAAGGCACATAATATGAGGTTGTACATGAGGCTGACAACCTCATCACGTAAAGCACATTAATATTGAAACCATGGCTGCAGGAGCACAAGCTCTGGTGCAGGCTTCCTGCAAGGGGATCAGTTGCAGTAGTAGCTCCATGCTCTATAAGAAGCGAAAAAGGGGATGATGAAGATGAATGTTCATCTTTGTGAGTATACCATCATCTTTGTGAGTATACCATCATCTTTGTGAGTAGACCATCATCTTTGTGAGTACACTACCATCATCTTCGTCATCATTACTCTTATTCTAAACTCAATAAGGAACATGGATCTGCAGCAGTAGCTGGCTTGCTCGCAGGAAGTCTGCATCTCTAAACATTTCATGTCTTTCACTGTGGTCGTTAGTTTCTGTAGAAATTTCTTTTACAAGATGAGGCTGCTATCCTCATGCATAACACCCTTCTTCCCCCCCCCCCTCCCCATTTGTTATCTCTTACAATATTTTTGTTGTAACTTACAAATTTTAATTGGTTATGGCAATTTTTGTGAAAAAAGTGTCTATTAGCTTTAAAATGTGATAAATAAAATCAAATTCCCTACATTCTGTTCATGAAATATAAATTTGTGAAGTGTGTATACATTATTTTTAAATACTCTGTATATATACTGAACTAAAAATTGGGCTGAAATGAAGAACACTGGGATGTGTTCCTCGATGCCATCCTAATAAATCGCTATCATTAAGATTAGGATTAAGAGGTTAAGATGAAGAATAGTGAGATGTTTTATTCCATAGCATCCTAGTGAGTCACCATCATTGTTAGGGTTAGGATTAAGGATAAGGTTTAGGGTTAGGATTAAGGATAGGGTTTAGGGTTAGGATTAAGGATAGGGTTTAGGGTTAGGATTAAGGATAGGGTTTAGGGTTAGGATTAAGGTTAAGTTTAGGATTCCTATGCCGAACTCTTACCCCTTATTACTGCATCTCTTAATTCTTTTTTAAGGCATATCAAACATACAACCCTCTGTTATTCATTTCAACCGGAGTATGGAGGTTGAAAAGGTAAAGGGTAAAGGAACCCGTTACACGCCCATTGAGGCATATTGGGAATATGGTGTTAGGCCCATATTATCTTGACCGTTGGTTTAGGGTTAGGATGTGGTCGGCATCACGGGCCGCCTTAGGATTCCCAGAGTTGCTCTAGGTATTCCTTTGGGGCTGGGTCGAACTCAGGACCCCGTTTGTGGCCTAAAAAATCTCTTCATCTTTTCGAAGGCATAGACCACTGCGCTAGGAAGCCAGTGCACTAACCACTATGCTACCGCGATGGAGGTTGAAATGAAGAAAATTGGGTCATGTTCTTCGACGCCATCCAAATTCAAGTAAAAGGCGAAGACAGTAGACAAGGACCACCATGTTGCCAAACTGGCTATCCATATTTATCACATTAACTACCGCAAGTCGCTATCAGCGGCTCACAAAATAATCACATTTGGACAGCAAGCCGCTCAGAGCGCCAATCTAATTTTAGTAATAAAACGAATGAAAAATGTACTGAAACACTTTCTGATCTGGTTCGAGATTTTAAGTTGCCACCGGAAAACAAATTCCCAAAGCATGGTTGTTGTAGAACACTGGAAAATTGATATTATGTTCATATTTTTCAGCGTTTTGGGTTAGTTACCAAATCGTTTAAAACTGTTTACCGTGGCAACTAGTGATAGGACTACAAAAAATGTGTGTACATCTCGTCTAACGGCTGAATAGGATAGAAACGTGTATCAACAATTGATTGACAGATCTAGCGACGAGGACAAGAGTGAAAACGGTATGCACATTGATTGAAATTGTGATTTTGATAGAGATGGGGCGCAAGCAGTTATAATTGTGAAAATATTGCAAGTCCTCGGCCATCGGAGGACCTTAAAATAGCAATAACCTCTATTAGAGTTACAACCGGTGTTTATTGTAATAGTACATTCATTTATCTTTAAAATGACGTGTAATTCATAAAAATCTGTAAACAATTACGAAAACTACAGCTTACTTTGTGCAAACACCTACAGGATGAAAATGGGGAAAAAATTTAATTCGGCCACAGTGTGTTTTTCAATTCGGTAGTTAATGTGTTAAGCTACTGCTAACCTTAACCTAACCTCAACCCTGTTTCGAGCTTTCTCAAAAAGCTAGCCTTAATCTAATACCAACCCTATTTCGAACTTTGTAAGGAATTAATAAAGGCCGACAAACATTGAGGCCGTTTTAAAAATAAACAACAAACAAAAAATTTCAACTTCAAGTGGAAACGCCCCGTTTTTTGTTTTTGGTCAATATGACAGTCCCCAATCTACTGTCATTCACAACTTTTGATTCCTGAATCTACCCCTTACCCTTCATTACTGCGTATGGTTGTATAGAACACACGGCCCACAGTGCTTCATTTCAACCGGTATAGGACTAGAATAATTGGTCCCTAAACCTAAACCCTTATTAGGGGGCCTAAGCTACTGCGTCTCTGAATTCTTTTTATTTGTATAGCCGTATCGAACATACGTCCTTTATGCCATACGTTCTTAATTTAACCAAAAATTGTCGGTTTAAATTTGCTATCCCAGTGACTAAACGGTTATATTTTTTTTTTCATATTAAAGTAATTTAAGTAGCCTATAGCCTACAATAAATTAAATGAGTGAAAGTAGGAAATGGTGGACACCGCTCACCTGAACAACTCGCGGTGCTCTTCAAAATCAAGCTTTTTCCTCTTTTTTTCACTAATACACTTGAGCAAGTAGCCTACGCGTCGCAAAAAAATATTAAAAATCTTTTAACGAAACAAACTAAACGTAAAACGAAACTTTTGTGTCAATTTTGCTCTGTTGCTTGACTTTGTCTTAAAAAAGGTAAAGGTAGTCCCACAGTAGATACTGTCGCGGGGGGAGGGAAGTGTTAGAGACTTCACAAGAATCGGTCCAGCATCCAGTGGTGGGTTGACCAGTTCCCTTCCTCGCTGCATTTTCCTTCCCTAACTCAAAGCCAGGTACCCATTTACAACTGGAGCGTGTCGGTACAAAGATTCGAACCCGGCACCTTTGCCAGCGCTCTAACCACTCTGCCAATCGAACGCTGACTTTATGTTACCAACAGGATTTAATCTATCTGCAGATAGTATGAAGAAGAAATATTACGAAATGGACGAAAACGACAACATAATTCAAGAAATAGCTCTAGGTCTAAAATATTAATAATTTAAAACATTATTAGGCTACCGTTGCCACGTGGATGTTAATGTATATAACATATTATTTAATTGCCTGTAAACTCTGAGTTTACTAGAAACAGTTAATTAGTTCCGATAAGGATTAATAAACCAATGAAACTGTAGGGACAATACCCGTGAAATAACTTTATGCCAAATGGAACTGAGCAGAACTGGTTTCGTTTGGTTTTAAAGAACATCTTCGTTGCACTCGGACAACTCCGTCAGTGCTCCGATCTCCTCCCTTAGATACTACAGAGAGGATCTCAGCACAGTGCACGAACTCCGTAGCACCGGCGAGGATCCCAAGGTGTGTAAACAGGAATCACACATTCTATAAATACTTTTGTGGTGGGTAGGTTTCCTAATTTTTAAATTTTGCCATGACAGCGGTCGAATGGCTTACTCTTTACGATTTCAAACTGCCGAGGGATTTTTAACGCGCGCAACTTGCACACGGGACCTCCTATTTTTTCGCCCTTATCCGAGAATGCGAAGCATCCGATCTCACTACCCAGGAGATCAGGGGGAGTATGACATCATTTAGAAACTACTGGTTCTGAAACAAAATTCCATCAATTATTTTCCCTGTACTGGGAGCGAACCCAGCACCTTTAGAATTAGAGGCGGGCGTCATACCACTTGGCTTATATAAAAATACGAAAAATTAGAGACACTTCACAGCACCATCGTTATGAGGGAAAAATATAATTTTTTTATATAATGGATCAGCTCTACAATATCGTTATCATAATTATTCTCCTTTTTCCTCTGCAATGAGCCGTCACTACAACTGACCCCTTGCAACAAAGTGCTCATGTGTTCTTGCAGCGGTGATTCCTGGAGGTTTTCCTTTTACACGAAAAGGTTGCCAGCCTCTGGAACAGTTTGATATTAATTACCTCTTACGTCATGTCTGGGGGGGAGCCTTAGCCTTATTCTTTCTTTCTTTTCTCTGATATCCCCGGGAACAACACGGGCAGCTCTAAGCTAAAAATAGTTAATGTATTTCCCCATTTTGCACTCATTCATGGCAATTCTATTTACTCTTTACTATTGATAATTTCCCAGTTCAATCCGTACAAACAGTTCTGTTTGTTTAATAGAGATTAGTTTGTACATTGTTAGTGATTGAGACCGACGATCATAACGGTAATAATATATTGTGTGACACCATTTTCATCATGGCGCATTTTTGAGAAGCGAACTTAATTGTGCGCCTGTTGAAAAGACGCACATTTTTTTCTCAGTATACTTCATAATGTCGGTTTTTTTTTTTTTTTTTTATTTTTTTTTTAAAGAAATATTCCTGCCTCTGTTGCTTTTCGGTGACAAATTTCTGGAATTCCCTTCCATTCATATCATGATATACGAATGGTACACACACACCATACCATACAGTATATTATATATATATAATATATATATATATATATATATATATATATATATATATATATATATATATATATATATATATATATATATATATGATTATTGGGCATTCTATCCAGGGGCAAGTTTGTCGTAAAAGTTAGGGTATATAAAAACCGATGTTCTTTACAGTGTCACATGCACGTGTTGACCTGAATTGCGTTCGTTTTTGTAATCGTTACAACGCAGTTCAATAGTGTCTTCTTTTTTTCATCTTCTCGCACGTGAAAGCAACAACTTTTCCATCTGACTGAGATTATAAAAGTGGGCTTGTTGATTTTCAAGCAGACATTTTCCCTTATTTAATTAATTCTCTTATGCACGCCTCCGTCAGGTTATTAAAACGTGCATCAGAGTACAACGTTGCCCAGAAGATTCCAGTCGCTGATCGATGCAAGTGGAGGTCACACACCATACTAACGGGAAAGCCCGTACGCCAAAAAACTCTCATGACTCAGATACAAAACAACTGTCAATTGATTGGTTGAACCCTAAGGTATTCTTTTGTGCAATTTGAACAATTAACTCATTAAATTAAAAAAGTTATTGAATGTCAATATTGTGGGCTAGCGTAATTGTGCCTTCAGTTGCTAAGACGCACGTTTTTTTTTTCAGTATACAAATTCCATTTTCGTTGGGAATTTCTCTATGGCGGATGGTAATATTTATTTTTTTTTTTTTTTTTTTTTTTTTTTATATCCAAAAAAAAGAAATATTCCTAGCATAATTTTGACTCTGTTGTTAATTTTCAAATTGCACAAAAGAATACCTTAGGGTTCAACCAATCAAAAGTTGTTTTGCATCTGAGTCACGAAGTTTTTGGCGTACGGGCTTTCCCGTTAGTATGGTGTGTGGCCTCCACTTGCATCGATCAGCGACTGGAATCTTCTGGGCATGGATGCGTGGAACCGGTGCCAAAGTCGACTGATGGTACTCTGATGCACGTTTAGATGCCTGGCAACCTGACTTTGACTTTCGCCTGCGTTCAAACGGCCAATAGCAATGTTCCTTAAATTTATCGATAGAGACGGCATAAATGTCTCCTGAATTTTTTGTGTGTAGCATCCACACAGTTGCGTACCATACACACAAACACACAGTGCGCGCAACATGAGCTGTGGTCAAAAATTGCGTATATACACTATATATTGTAACGATTACAAAAATATTAGGTCAATATATGTATAAAGAACATTTATATTTTATATAGCACCAAATTTTATATATAAAAATATATATATATATATATATATATATATATATATATATATATATATATATATATATATATGAGAGAGACAGAGAGAGCGAGCCAGTGACGCCTCATCACTTATTATAGACGAAGTTTCTAAGCTTTTGTGCCACTGTATTTCAGTACTTCTGAAGCAAAATGGAAAGATCCACAAAAGAAAAAGATATTACATTAATTAGAGCAAATTGAAATAAAATTACAAGATTTAAATACTGATATTACAACAAGATATAATAATAACGACTTTATATAATGATGATGATTTGCACTTCATCGCCTCAACCAAGTTCTCACATTTAGGTACGAAAAGTGTTATACCTTTAAAAACAAAATAATTAATTAAAGAATTAGAAACAAAAATTAAAACAGCGTGTATATATCAGACGGTCCACCTAAAATATATTATAGATCCACCAGTGGACAGCTATCGACGTCATGCCTACCCCCGCATTTGAGAACAGTCTAGGAAATTGACCCTTGATACATAGCTGTATTTTAGTTAGTGTGTTTTTATAATATTAGTATGAATTAGGTTAAAATCGCAATTTTTTTTTGTTCATCATTGCATCTAGCTCTGCTATTGTTCTTTCATCGTAAATTGAAATTTTCATGTAGTAGATAGCAATACATGACTGGCCTTGTTCTTGAATCTCCATGGTATGGGAAATAGCTGACAAAAAAAAAAAAAAAAATGGAGAAAATAACTGGACATGAAGAGGATAAAGTAGATATGGAAAGACATTGAACAGATGGCAGACGACAGGTGGGCTCGGACTTCGTATGATCCTGTTGAGGACCTGCGTTCCACAGGACACTGAAACTTATTGATGATGATGATGATGTTGTATTTTAATAGGTCACTATCTCCAGATTTTTTTTAAAACATTAATGTGGATGTTTGTTGTGATTTCTTCTTTGTTGTTTGCTAGGTATTTTCGACGTAAATTTCCAGATGATATTTTTTATAAGTAAAGAAGGTCACCAAAACACACGTAGACGTAGACCTGTTTATAACTGTGGCTGACGAAGGGTAAAACCCAAAACGTCCCTTGTTTTTTTTTTTTTGTGAACCGTTATTTGTAAAACTGATTCAATACAGTTTTATTGGTTTAAATGCTTGTAGACACTTCAACATACTTCTTCTTCTTCTTTGATCCTTAGCCGCAGACTGAAAGCAGTCAGTGGCCATCGCGCCTGGTGGCGTCTTGTAGAGCAGCAACAAATTGCTCCCACTTTTTTCGGTCGGCGGTCATCCTTCGTACAGTGCCCCAACTCTGGCTCATTCTTTGCATCTCAGCCTCCACAGTTCTCCGCCAAGCTGTTTTTGGTCGGCCTCTCTTTCGCTTTCTTTCGGGGGTCCATAGCATAGCTGTTCTTGTAATGGCATCAGGGTCCCTTCTGAGGACGTGGCCAACCCAACTCCTGCGTCTGCCAGCTATGATGGTGTGCATGTCCTCTTGGTTACTCCGAATAAGCAGTTCTTGGTTGGTGATGGTATTCGGCCAAAAGATTCGGTGAATTTTCCTTAGCATATTGTGTGGAAAGAGGACAGTTTTGACATTTCCTTCTCTGTTACTCTCCAGCATTCCGCACCATAGAGAAGCACATAAAGTACATAGCTCTCATATAATTTTAATTTGGTGTTTGTGTTGTACTGGGAAGGCTTCCAGATGTTGTTGAGACTAGCAAAGGCTGTTCTCGCTTTATTCATTGTTCTTGATGTCTTTGCTTGTTCCTCCGATTGGTGTTACTATGCATCCTAAGTATGTAAATGTGCCTGTCTGTTCTAGCTTCTAGTTCCCTTTTGTTATTGGCTCAGGATTGCCCACATTGAGTGTCATGACCTCTGTTTTCTTCAGATTGATGTTCAGACCCACCCGCTGGCTATACTTATTCAGTCTATCGGTTTTTTTTTCTTGGATGTGTTGATGTGAACGTGCGAGTAGTGCAATGTCATCTCCATAATCCAGATCTTCCAGTATAGAAAATATTGTTCATCTAATTCCTCTTGGACTGCCCTCTGTTGTCTGGCGCATCACCCAGTCTATGACTGTCAAAAATAAAGTTGTTGATAAGGGGCATCCCTGTCGTACTCCTGTCTTCACCTCGAAAGTTAGGTTGCTCAACCCAACACTGCATGTGAAGTTAGAATAGAGGCTTTTTATAATGGAAACGATGCAGCTGGGAATTCCATAAGCCCTCAGTATTTTAAATAGGCTGTCCCTATGTATGCTGTCAAAAGCCTTTTCAAAATCAACAAAGTTAATGTGCTTCTGACTCTGTCATTCCGAGCACTGCTCTATAATGTTCCCGAGGGTGAATATATGATCTGCACATCTTCTGTTCTTTCTGAATCCCGGTTGTTCTTTCCTCAGTTTATGGTCTACTGTGTTTGAAATTCTCTGGATAATTATCCTGCCTAGTATTTTACTGGGAACTGAGAGGAGAGTAATTCCTCTCCCGTTTTTGCAGTCTGCAAGATCACATCACCCTTCTTGGGCAATTTGACAATTATTTCTTTACTCTACTCCGTTGGTGTTGTCTCTGTTTTCTAGACTTGTGCAAATAGTGGTTCTAATAGTTTTGCTGCTTGTTCAGGGTCTGCCTTGAATAACTCAGTATTTAAATTGTCGTGACAAGGCGCTTTTCCATTCTTTAACCCTTTGATAGCTGTGATGATTTCTTCTCTTTGTGGAATGTCTTTATTTACGTCTAGGTACCTTTCAGCCTCAGGAACATTCAGCTGCGTCTCTGGTGGTTCCTTATTCGGTGTTTCTCTGAAGTGCTCTGCCCATCTTGTTTCCTGCCCCCGTGCTGGGGTGATGAGATTTCCGTGATTGTCTCTTACTAATGTTACATTGTTTGCACCTCGTATTCCGCTGATATTTTTATTTATTTTATAAACTGTGCTTTGTTCATTTCTCAGTGCTGCCTCTTCTGCCTGTCTTGCAAGGTCATCCCGAAATTTCCTTTTGTTGGCACGAGTTTGACGTTTTACTTCTTTGTCCAGCTGACAGTACTGTTCGCTTTATATTTCCTTTAACCTGGGAGACTTTGCTTCTGCTTTCTTTCTTTTCATTTCTTTTCTTATCGCTATGGTGTTTAACGTTTCTGGTGTTACCCAATCTTGTCTCTTTCTTTCCTGGAATCCCAAGCATGATTCGCTGCTTTCCTTGTCTATTGTTGAAATGATGTTGAATTTCTGGTCAGCATCATCAGTCGCTGTACTTTCCTGGCTTTTGGCAACTTGATATCGTTTCTTTACATCAACCACAAAAGCTTTTCTGGTGGGGGGAAGTCCTTGAGTTTCATAATGTTATATCGTTTCTGTTTGATTGCAATTGGTATATCAGCTCTGAGTTTCACCTTCAGTCTTGCTACTACAAGGTGATGATCACGTCCCACATTTGCACCTCCTCTTATTTTCACGTCTTGTAATGCATGCCTCCATCTATCATTGATCATAATGTAGTCTATCTGGTTTCTGTCCCGTCCGTTTGGTGATTCCCACGTTAACTTGTGCACTTTTTTGTGTGGAAAAAGAGCTCCTCCAATGTCCAGACTGTTAATGCTGCAGAAGCTTATTATTATAGTTTGTTTGTCTTCATTCTCATTTACTGTTCCACTGCCGCATTTCCCCATTACTCTTTCATTATAAGTATCGTGTGTACCAACTTTCGCATTGAGGTCTCTCATTACTATAATAAGATCGTACCTAGGTGCAGTGACGATTTCCTTTTGTAGCTGTTGATAGAAGTTGTCCTTGACCTTTTTATCGCTGTCATTTGTTTGTGCATAGTGTCGTAAATTTATATAGGTATTCGAGATAGATTTGGTCCCGTCTGAATAGAACAGAAAAAGTGGTGAATAAGTGAGAAATAAGGTATAAGAAATAGATTTCTCGAGTGAATAGTTTAAGGGTAGAATCTGTCACTGGATTGAGAGATATTCTAGTCCAGCCTATCTTTACGACTGAAATTGGTACTTGTGCGTTAATTCACCGGTTAAATCAAATTGTGGATATTTATTACCCAAACCGATCACCGTACTCTTTCTTGACTGAAAAAGTGTCATTTCACATTGTCCTCTCCCCCCTCCCCCGTTGCTTAGAATTTTTTTTAAAACACGCCTGCCGTTCGTAAGGTTGTAGTCACGTAGCACATTCTGCCGTAGGGGAGTGAAGTGTTATAGACTTCGATGTACTGGGTCCCAGCTTTATGAGGTGGGGTGGCCTGTTCCCTTCCTCGCTGCCGTTACCTTCTCTAACTCAAGATCAGAGGCAGATACCCTTTTACAGCTGGTTTGACTGATGCGTGACACCTGTTCCCTTCCTTGCTGCCGTTGCCTTCTCTAACTCAAGATCAGAGGCAGGTACCCTTTTACAGCTGGTTTGACTGATGCGTGACACCTGTTCCCTTCCTCGCTGCCGTTGTCTTCTCTAACTCAGGATCAGAGTAAGGTACCCATTTACAGCTGGTTATGGAGTGTTAGAGACTTCACCATACTAGGTCCAGCATCGAGAGATGGGGCCTACCTAGCTATAAATGGGTACTTAACTTTGAGTTAGGGAAGGAAAAGACAGCGAGGAAGGAAACTGGTCTCCCCACCTCTCGATGCTGGACCTAGTATGGTGAAGTCTCTAACACTCCATAACCAGCTGTAAATGGGTACCTGACTCTGATCCTCAGTTAAAGAAGGCAACGGCAGCGAGGAAGGGAACATGTGTCACGCATCAGTCAAACCAGCTGTAAAAGGGTACCTGACTCTGATCTTGAGTTAGAGAAGGCAACGGCAGCGATTTCCCTTGTTTCCTGAGTACCGTTAACTTGTAGAACTGATTCAATTCCGTTCTATTGGTTTATAAACTTAAAAAAAAATACGGGGGGGGGGGTTGAGGGCGGGTCTGTCGTAAGCGTGTCAACTATGAATGCAAGAGAAACGCTTTTTTTTTTTTTAACTTGCGTCCCAAATCACAATGTGAAATCAACCTTTTTCAGTCAAGAAAAAGTACGGTTCTCAGTTTGGGTAATAAATTTCCAAAATTTGATTTAACCGGTGAATAAACGCACAAGAACCCTGAAATTTGTTATCAGACAATCCTACTCTTCGTACATATATCATATTCTTCTTCTTCTTCCTCGTTCGCCTTCAGACTTCCACATTTATGACTCTAATAAAGGCAGTAGTCAACCCAAGGCTCCCAACATCTCCAAACAGTTTTTCGTTGACAGAAGTGGGTTGTTGCCATATGCTACTCCGTTCATTACTGTAGGTTGGGCAGTATTGCAGCAGGTGTTCGACTGTCATTGGGCTGGTACCGCAGGTGCAGAGATCTGTTGCACCAATTTTGTATTTGTGGTACAGATGGTATCTCAATCTGTTGTGACCAGTGCGTAGCCGAAAAATGATGACCTGTTCTTTTCTGGATAATTGATGATATGCATCATTTTTCAAATGTCCCGGGTGCTCTCTTTCTCATTTGGACTTGAATGTAGCCTTTATAGTAGTCTTTGCCGTTGCATATATCATATACGTTTAACCACTCACACACACACACACACACAATTATGCGACAACAAGACGCACAAACGTGAAAACTATGGTAAATGGAGTATGAGTATGGGCTGGGCTGACCAACACGATTAATTAAGTTTTGTTTAGTTTATTATCATTAAACTCGTCACAACATCAAACATACATACATATATATATATATATATATATATATATATATATATATATATATATATATATATATATATATATATATATAGAATCATAGGTGTACAGAATTATGAAAATAACCCCAATAAAATAATGCCCTCCCCTCTTGTGAAGAAAGAAAGATTCCCAAAAAAGAAGTTAATAACCCAACAGGTCAAAGGTTAGCATTATGGTATATAGAATAGGTAGTTATAGTAAGGAACCAAAGATTTTTACTTAAGCTATCTCAGTAAGATAATCAGGTTATCGAACAAAAACAAAAAAAAAAATAAGAAGTAGGTACAATGATTATACCAACAACAAAAAATATATTCACTCCTCTCTCTCGCACTCTGTCAATCTGTGGCCACATACAATCTCGCTTACCTACTAGTTGGTTAACAACCTCTTGAACGTATACATCCGTGAACATGTGTCAAAATCCCGTCTTGTGCTTCTCCTAAGTGAGCCCCAGTTCCTCCATGAATGATATCAATTTTTTATGATGGGGAACGCTTACTTTGGTGGTGAATTATTGGATAATGGACAAAAATGTCACATCAGATAGTTCAGGTAGGAAAATATAATCCGCGCTCTAGTGTTCACAGTAGACCAGAGGGTTTCAAACTTTTTTGGTCCGCGGCTCCCTTGACCTGTGCATAAACCACCGCGGCTCCTCTCTATACTATATATTATATATAAGCAATTGTACCCAAAAAGATATTAATATCGAGCCCAATACTTTTCTCAAGCCACAGCGACGCCCTTAGCCGAGGGCCGCGACGCCCCTGGGAGCCGCGACGCACAGTTTGAAAACCTCTGCAGTAGACAGTAAACAGTACTTCCAGAAGCTAAAGGAAACGTCTGGTTGGTAAACTGTTAGCAAGAGATAATGGTGATGATGAAGATAGATACTATCGGGTTTTCTCTCTGGTGTTGAGGCCCGTTGTTTGAAACAGCGTGTTTCCCTGGGTAACTTCACTAGTTACACGACTATTAGCAGTCGGGAAAAATGATATATATGTACAGTATATCTATATTTGGCAACAGCGGGCTGATGAAATGTATGAAAAAAATCGGGTCATTTGAATGTCCCGTTACTTTTGCTCTTACAGTTCATAGGTTTAGTCTCTCTCTCTCTCTCTCTCTCTCTCTCTGAATGAATCAAGAGGACCAAACAGGTCAACATTGAAGACCCCGATAATACATAAGAATAGTTACTGGTGCTATTTTACCGCTGGTAGCTGGTTTGTGATCCGTACTAAATAGGAAGAAAAACAATATTTAACCACAATATCAATATCTTTTATTTTATTTATTAAAGTGTTTGCTACTTTTCTTTGTAGCACGCCCCTTTCAACCATCTACCATGTACATGGAGTTGTTGGTTATATCAGGACGTGTTTCCTTTATTGTAATATGTTTTTGTTTGTATTTATTTTATACTATATTATCTCTAGTCGGTATTTTTCCTTTTGTAGTTATAGTTCAACGTGGTTTTTAAAAAAAGCCAAAATATGCTATTTTCTAAGTTAGTATGTTTTTAATTTTCACTGGATGGTTTATTTGGTTAATCTGTATGTATCTGGGGCGAGTCTTTCACCAGTTTGGCCTACTGGCTCAAATCCTTATTTGTTTTTTATATGTTAGCTTTAGTTTTTGTCCAAGTCCGCAGCAATGCTTCCAGTGGACCTTTTATAGGTCGACCAAACAACAATGTGGCCGGTGCCATTCCTGTGGAATTGTGTGGGACTTCCCGATATGCAAATAATGCAGCGGGTAAGTATTCATCCCATGTTTCAGGTTTTTTACTTGCCAGCTTTCTGAGAATAGAAATGAGCGTACCATTGAACCGCTCGACTTGACCATTTCCTTGTGGGTGATAAGGAGAGCAATGATAATGTCTGGCTTGAAATATCTTGAACACTTCTTGGGTTAGCTTTCCCTTGAACTGAGAACCATTGTCCGTCAATATTTGATGTGGGAACCCTAATCTGGTGAATATTGTCAACAGGGCCTCTGCCACATGCTTAGAATCTGTAGATGCCATGGCTACGGCCTCTCCCCACATAGAGCATGTATCAACTAGAGTTAAGATATAACTATTCCTTCTCTTAGTCCTAGTGAGGGGTCCAACAATATCCACTGCAACTCTCTCGAATGGAGTACCCATGATTGGCATTTCTCCTAGAGTTGCTGGTGCAGTCTTATGCTTGGGGGCTACACGTTAACACTCTGGACAAGATTTCACATATCGTTTGATATCTTCCGTGATCCCTGGCCAGTAATTGTAATGTAGTGGGTTTGATGGTATTGTATGATGGTGATATTACTAAATGTAATGTATGAGGCCAGCTGTGAAGGCTCCTGAGATAAATGTAGTTGTGAATTGTCAGAAGGCCTTTCTTGCTAACACTACGACCTCACACTTATTTTTTTTTTCTAATGAATGTGGCTACGTAAACTGTCTAGGGTATTGATATGTAATGTGGTGTGATAATTATAGATACACCCACAGATATTTAAGCAGACTAATAATATTAACAAATGTTAAAATACACTGAACTAACTCACGTGTGTAAAATTTTTGATAGAATTATATTACATTTATTTGTTCTGGATCAAGTTTTATGTTGACCAGAACTTTTTTTTTTTTTTTTTTTTTTTAAAGGATTTAAAATTTATGAAAGATATGCATGGAATGTTACATAATAAATGCAAGAGTGTACATATTTAAGTACTAGACTAGTTAGTTTTATTAAAATGTTCTAGTAGTCATCTACTTGGGAGGATAGTTAATGCTTGTGCTGTTGGGGTGGCCTCATCACACCTGTCTATATTGACTACACAGTGTCCAGTAAATTGCAGGAATTTTATGGGGTATTAGTAACTAAAAGGCGTTGGTGAACTTCCAGCAGACCAGAGGCTCACTCATCTTGCAGATGTAGCTCTGGTGCTGAAATCTGGTAGTCCCACCTCTCCGTGCTGGCTGGCAATAATAGTGGTCTCTGTCACAACGTACTGCACAGATACACTCGAGTAAAATCACCAACTGAATGGACACCGCCTTGTTGACAGCTGAAACTCACAGCTCAGATTATGAATAAAGAACACAGAAATGCTAGCAAAACTCAGCTGAGCTGCTGGCTATAGTATGGCGTCCCTGAATTTATTTCACTTTCTTTCATTTGGAAATCACCACACTTTAAAATACTGTGTCTATCATCGAACAACTATTGAGGAATGGCCCCACTTCTCGTCTGAGCGCCGATAAAATGTTTGTCTGTGGCCAATCACAGCCTAGGTTTATTTGAAATTCAAATTTCCTACCCTAAAGTCATTTCAGTCATGCTTCAGTCAAGTATGGATGTTTATCTGTTAGTCTGTCCGTCTCTACTTGTTTTTTTTCAAAAACGTACTTGATTTTTGAACCAACCTTTCTCTCCCCTCCAAAATTTTGTCGTTAAAAGTTATATTTAGACACAGCTCCCACCAATGTCCCTTCGCTTCCCTACTAAGTCGATTTGAACACCTGCGTCTCAAGGTCGTGTTTTTTTGTGCAAATAGCGACACTTTTTATTCAATACAGTCTGTTGCTGATGTGAACAACACTGTCTTTTGTCATTATCTTCAATATTATCTATCCGTCTGTAAAATTAAGAACATATTAGTTCACTGCTTAGAATGGGCCATCCGGCCAGCTAATTTTTATATTCCTAACATTAATATTACGAAAAAGTTACTTTTTAATTTTTGTAATATTCCAAACATCGGCGTTCTGCCGCTGAATTCAAATCAAAGGCTTGGTATCGCAAAAGCGACCAATAAATGACTGTGGCGTAACATATCCAAGGTCCCTTCTGTCGAGTTCCTTACTGTATGTCAACTTGGGAAACGTGACTTTTCTCCGTTTCCCCCCCAAATTGCGTCTCCTTAGCCTTTCTAGTCTCACGCAATCTTTCCAGTCATATTTTTTCCTTTTTATCCGCCGTTCCCCTCCTGTCTAGCAAGTCAATTTTTATGGAGGGTGATGACCCGCGGTCTGGGCGATCATGTACTATCAGCAGCCTACGCATTATGTTTTTATCCCTACATGTTATCTTTGGAGGTATTTTACCGTTGTATCTCTGTCAATTTCACTACACATCTCCCCACTTGAAAACATGCCTATGGCAAGTTCCAAAACCAGCGATACACATAGGTAAAATTACTCCTCACGTCTGCCACTACTCTAATTTTGATCACAGGGGTGCCGACTGAGGAAATCTGCACCGACATTCAATTTGCCTGGGATATATTGGATACTGAACTGATAAGGTTGAAGCAATAAAGACCACCTCAGCAATCTTGCGTTTTCATGCTTAGCCTGAGATAAGAATACGAGAGGCTGATGGTCCGTCTCCACCACAAAAGTCCTACCATACAGATAGATTTGAAACTTCTTTATTGCCCAGATTAACGCTAAACATTCTTTTTCGCTTGTGGAGTATCCTTGTTCCGCCTTATTCAATTTACGGCTTGCATAAGCGACTGGTTTCAGTTCCCCATCAGGTGAAGATGATCTTTGCAACAAAGCCCCTCCTAGTCCTACATTACTTGCATCGGTTCTTAAGACAAAGTCCTGTGTCAAATCAGGCAGTTTGAGAATAGGCTTGCTAGTGAGTTTTTCCTTTAACTCTTGGAACGCTAGTTCACATTGTGCAGTCCAAATAATTTTATCTGGAAGTCCCTTGCGAGTCAGATCAGTCAGAGGAGCACAAATAGCGTTAAAATTCTTGATGTATTTCTGATAAAATCCGCATAACGACACAAATGATCGCACATCTTTTTTTGTTTGCGGCCTAGGTGCTCTCTGCAGTTTTTCCAAGTTCTTAGGATCAGGGGTCATATTACCCTGATATACAGTGTGTCCCAAGAATTCCAACTCTTTGCATCCAATACAACATTTTGTTGGCCTAGCAGTTAAGTTCGCCTCCCGAAGTCTATCAAACAACATCTCCAGAGCTTCAATGTGTTCTTCAAATGTCTCTGTGGCGACGAGAATATCATCCATGAAATTCGTGATACATGGGTTATTCAGGGGATCCAACAATTTGCGCATCATCCTTGAAAACACACTCGGAGCATTTTTCAGTCCGAATGGTAGCATATTGAATTCATAATGTCCATCCAAAGTGCTAAAAGCCAAATAAGGTCTCACTTCAGGCTTCACTGGGATCTGGTAATAGCCTTTACTAAGATCCACCTTTGAAAAGTATTTTGCCTTGTTCAGTCTGGCAAATAACTGTTTTGTGTCTGGTAATGGATCCACTTGTCCTTCTGTGACAGCATTCAGTTTCCTGTAATCTATGCACAGTCTGTGTTCCCCAGACGGTTTTCTCAACAAAACGACACTAGAACTAAAAGATGATTCACTGTGCGAAATAATCCCCTCCTTCAACAAATACTCTATTTCTTCCTTCAATGCCTTCTCCTTCGCGAACGGAATAGAATAGGCTCTCATACAGATTGGGTTTGTGTCTACCAGTTTCATGTCATACTGTAGCAAATTTGTATGGCCTGGTTTATCTGTTAATACATCTGTATGTTCCTCCAGAACCTGTTGAACTCTCTCCCTCTGGTTTTTAGTCAGGTGCTTACTGACTTTTACCTGTGCTGCGGTTTCACAAGGATGTAATGGGTATTCATGTGAGGTGAGTGGTTCTTTTTGCATCTGGGTTGCAATAGCCAAGGTCAATAAGGGGGTGCTTTCCTGGAGTGGTCTGTCCAGATACTTCTTTAACAGGTTTACATGATAAACTTTCTCCTTCCCCTTTTTGTCAATTTTATAGTTGGTTCTAGACACCTTCTCTAGAACCGTATATGGACCTTGCCAACCAATTTGTAATTTATTCTGGCTTCCGGGTAGTAGAAGCAGCACCTTCTCTCCGACTGCCAGTTCCCTGTCCTTTGCCTTCCTATTAAAATATGCTGCATGTTTCTTCCTGGCTTGCTTCAAATTATCATTTGCCAGTTTCCATCCAGCTTTCAAACGAGTGGTCAGTTCGTTCACGTATTGATACGATGAGGTAACAGTCTCTTCCGCCTTCTCATCTGTCCAGGTCCTTAATAGAGCTTCTAATGGACCTTTTATTGGCCTCCCAAATAGCAGAGTTGCGGGAGCCATCCCGGTTGAACTATGTGGTACCTCCCGGTACGCAAACAATGCGGCGGGCAGGAATTGATCCCACAGATCCGGTTTTTCGTGTGCCAGCTTTCTCAGGATAGAAATGAGAGTCCCGTTGAACCTCTCTACCTGGCCGTTCCCTTGTGGATGGTACGGACTACAATGAAAGTGTCTGGCTTGAAATAGCTTAAAAACTTCTTCCGTTAGTTTCCCCTTGAACTGAGAACCATTATCCGTCAAGATTTGATGCGGGAATCCTAATCGGGTAAATATTGTAAGGAGTGCCTCTGCTACATGTTTTGAATCAATTGATGGCAGGGCTACCGCCTCTCCCCACATAGAACAAGTGTCCACCAGAGTAAGGATGTAACTGTTCCTCCTCTTGGTCCGAGTGAGAGGTCCTACAATATCCACTGCAACCCTCTCAAAAGGTGTTCCCACTATGGGCATTTCCCCTAGAGTTGCAGGAGCAGTCCAGTGCTTTGGAGCTACCCTTTGACATTCTGGGCGGATTTGACATATCTTTTTATATCCTCCGTTATCCCTGGCCAGAAGTAATGACAAGCTATACGCTGTCCTGTGGCGCTGATCCCCATGTGACCACTGAAGGGAATCGCATGCCCGAGTTCCATCACTTTATCTCTATATGAAGTGGGAAGAACCAGCTGGTTGTGACCATTTGTTCCAGTTCCGGCCTTCCTATATAAGAGTTTGTTCTTCATGAAATATTCCCCCTTGCTCGGAGGTGTGTGGCATTTGGGCAATTTTTTAAAACAGGGCTTGAGTGTCCTATCCTCAGCCTGCGCCTTCCTCATCTCCTCTGGATGAGCATTTATAGGTTCACCTTCTTCCTCCTTCTTCTGTGACCTGGTCTGCACTGTCGCCATGATCACAGGTTTCTCGGGATTCCCCAAGAAGACGTATCTACACCCCAATATCAGAGGGTAGATTGGTTCATCTATCACTGCTGCTCTGATTTCTCCTCCACATAGCGAGTTTTCACCGTTATCCTTGCGATGGGAAGTGTCATGAGTGGTATGTCCTTAGTCGCCCCTTGTATTTCCACTGTTTCTGTGGTATACTGACTTGGGTCCACTAGGCTAGACTTCACAACTGAATCATAATCCAAACCTGTATCATAAAGGCACCTTATGGTGACCCCATTACAAATAACATCCTCACAAACTGGGGGGTGATAAGGTTCCTGTTGTCCATTAGGATTAACCTTTAATCTTCGCGTCCCCGACTTCATTGCAGCAATGTTTGAAGGTTTCCTTCTACAAAATTCGGTGTTATGGTTATCCTTCTTGCACCATTTACACCATCTTTTTCCTTGGTTCAACGGTTTTCTTTCATTGAACTTTTGGTCATTGAACTGTGAGTTTCTGTCGCGATAGTCATTTCTTGGCCGCTCAAAGTTTGTCCTACCTTTATTTCCCTGCTCTCTATTATCAAATTTATTAAATTGCTGTGGAGCTTTAAAATTGTCTATGTGCTTCTTTTTAGCACCACTTACCTCTGCCTGAGCTGCCTGATACCTCTCAGCAACATTTAAAATTTCCCCCAACTTCTCTGCACCTTGTTCCATGAGAAATTTTCTCATGTCTGGAGCCATGGACTCTCTCAATTGCTCAATCATGATCATTTCTTTAAGATCTTGGGTCTTCCCCAGAGCCGTCCATTTCTCCAAATAGGTTTCTAGTCTAGCGGAGAATTGGTGGTATGTCTCCCCAGACAACAGTTTGGCATTTCTAAATTTCTTACGATAAAATTCACCATTCTTCTCGTACCTTAATAACAAAGCCTGCTTTAACATGTCATAATTGTCTTGGTCTTCCCTGTTCATTTTGGCAAATACTTCATAAGAAGTACCTCTCAATCCCTGTGATAGCTTTACACTCCACCTCTCTCTCTCTAACCCATATGTAGTAGCTAATAACTCAAAACGTCCTAGGTACCCCTCTATGTCATCGTCTTTTTCAACAAAATGGTCTAAATGAAACCCCATAGCTGAGTTTGAGGCTCCCAGACTGGGCGTAGCATCTGAGGCAAAAGGGCTGGCACCATTTTCAGGAGCCGGGCCTTGTAATTCCAGCTCCCTTAGTCGTAATTCGTGCTCCCTTTGCAACCTTCTATCTTCTGCCTCCCTTTCGGCAGTCAACCTTTTTTCTTCTGCCTCCCTTTGCTGTCGTTTTTCTTCTGCCTCAATCTGCAGCCTCTTAATTTCTCTATCAGCCTCAATTTGTAACCTCTTCTCTTCAGCTACCTTTCTATCTTCCCTTTCAATATATTTATCACATTCAGCCGTTACATATTGAATTAAAATTTGACCATCCATTCCCATCTCCTTTGCGGTCAGCACAGCAGCTGATCGGAATTTTGCTAGCTCCGCCATACTTTTCAGACAATATAATAATATACAAGCTAAATCTCTAACCAGTAAATACACTAAGTACTTCTTATGACTATAGTCTAACTAATTCTAACTAACCAGTTAACTAATTAATTATCACTGGCTGTGAAGATTCACCAACTTTTATCTGCAGGGACACTTTTAATTTTAAAGGTAATTTCACAATTTTTTTCCCTAATTTTATTTCTCCAACCAGGAGATCCTAATATTACTGTTGGGCTAATTATCCCGGACGAGCCCCCAATGTAATGTAGTGGGTTTGATGGTATTGTATGATGGTGATATTACTAAATGTAATGTATGAGGCCAGCTGTGAAGGCTCCTGAGATAAAATGTAGTTGTGAATTGTCAGAAGGCCTTTCTTGCTACCACTACGACCTCACACTTATTTTTTTTTTCTAACGAATGTGGCTACGTAAACTGTCTAGGGTATTGATATGTAATGTGGTGTGATAATTATAGATACACCCACAGATATTTAAGCAGACTAATAATATTAACAAATGTTAAAATACACTGAACTAACTCACGTGTGTAAAATTTTTGATAGAATTATATTACATTTATTTGTTCTGGATCAAGTTTTATGTTGACCAGAACTTTTTTTTTTTTTTTTTTTTTAAAAAAAGGATTTAAAATTTATGAAAGATATGCATGGAATGTTACATAATAAATGCAAGAGTGTACATATGTAAGTACTAGACTAGTTAGTTTTATTAAAATGTTCTAGTAGTCATCTACTTGGGAGGATAGTTAATGCTTGTGCTGTTGGGGTGGCCTCATCACACCTGTCTATATTGACTACACAGTGTCCAGTAAATTGCAGGAATTTTATGGGGTATTAGTAACTAAAAGGCGTTGGTGAACTTCCAGCAGACCAGAGGCTCACTCATCTTGCAGATGTAGCTCTGGTGCTGAAATCTGGTAGTCCCACCTCTCCGTGCTGGCTGGCAATAATAGTGGTCTCTGTCACAACGTACTGCACAGATACACTCGAGTAAAATCACCAACTGAATGGACACCGCCTTGTTGACAGCTGAAACTCACAGCTCAGATTATGAATAAAGAACACAGAAATGCTAGCAAAACTCAGCTGAGCTGCTGGCTATAGTATGGCGTCCCTGAATTTATTTCACTTTCTTTCATTTGGAAATCACCACACTTTAAAATACTGTGTCTATCATCGAACAACTATTGAGGAATGGCCCCACTTCTCGTCTGAGCGCCGATAAAATGTTTGTCTGTGGCCAATCACAGCCTAGGTTTATTTGAAATTCAAATTTCCTACCCTAAAGTCATTTCAGTCATGCTTCAGTCAAGTATGGATGTTTATCTGTTAGTCTGTCCGTCTCTACTTGTTTTTTTCAAAAACGTACTTGATTTTTGAACCAACCTTTCTCTCCCCTCCAAAATTTTGTCGTTAAAAGTTATATTTAGACACAGCTCCCACCAATGTCCCTTCGCTTCCCTACTAAGTCGATTTGAACACCTGCGTCTCAAGGTCGTGTTTTTTTGTGCAAATAGCGACACTTTTTATTCAATACAGTCTGTTGCTGATGTGAACAACACTGTCTTTTGTCATTATCTTCAATATTATCTATCCGTCTGTAAAATTAAGAACATATTAGTTCACTGCTTAGAATGGGCCATCCGGCCAGCTAATTTTTATATTCCTAACATTAATATTACGAAAAAGTTACTTTTTAATTTTTGTAATATTCCAAACATCGGCGTTCTGCCGCTGAATTCAAATCAAAGGCTTGGTATCGCAAAAGCGACCAATAAATGACTGTGGCGTAACATATCCAAGGTCCCTTCTGTCGAGTTCCTTACTGTATGTCAACTTGGGAAACGTGACTTTTCTCCGTTTCCCCCCCAAATTGCGTCTCCTTAGCCTTTCTAGTCTCACGCAATCTTTCCAGTCATATTTTTTCCTTTTTATCCGCCGTTCCCCTCCTGTCTAGCAAGTCAATTTTTATGGAGGGTGATGACCCGCGGTCTGGGCGATCATGTACTATCAGCAGCCTACGCATTATGTTTTTATCCCTACATGTTATCTTTGGAGGTATTTTACCGTTGTATCTCTGTAAATTTCACTACACATGGCTACGGCCTCTCCCCACATAGAGCATGTATCAACTAGAGTTAAGATATAACTATTCCTTTTCTTAGTCCTAGTGAGGGGTCCAACAATATCCACTGCAACTCTCTCGAATGGAGTACCCATGATTGGCATTTCTCCTAGAGTTGCTGGTGCAGTCTTATGCTTGGGGGCTACACGTTAACACTCTGGACAAGATTTCACATATCGTTTGATATCTTCCGTGATCCCTGGCCAGTAATAGTGACAAGCTATCCGTTGACTTGTGGCACCAATTCCCATGTGTCCACTAAATGGAATAGCATGTGCTAGCTCCATAACTTTCTCCCTGTATGATTTTGGCACTACCAGATGTCCATGTCCTTGAGGTTCTGTACCAGCTTTTCTATACAGTAGTCCATTTTTCATATACAAGTCTCCTTTCTCTGGAGGGTTATGGGCCTTTGGCAATTTGCCAAAACAAGGCTTCAATGTGTCATCTTCTGCTTGAGCCTTCGTCATCTGCTCTGGCTGAGTATTGTTAGGATGTTCCTCCTCTTTTTTGGTGCTCGACCTGGTCTGGACTGCTGCCATGACAACAGGTTTTATTGGGTCACCCAAAAATACATACCTACACCCCAATATCAGCGGGTATATAGGGTCATCTATCACTGCGGCTGTTATCGCTCCTTCCACGTAGCGAGATTTCACATTGATCCTAGCAATAGGAAGTGTCATGGTTGCTGTTCCCTTAGTTGCCCCTTGTATTTCCACGGTTTCTGTGGTAAGTTGATCGGGGTGCACTAGGGTTGAACTCACAACTGAGTCAAAATCCAGGCCGGTATCATATAAGCACATGACTCGAGTACCGTTCACGGTTACGAGCTCACTCACAGGGGGATGACGGAGGCTATTCTGACTCCCTGTCAGTTCCATCGTATCTGTCCTATTCCCTGTTGCTATACATGCAGCGTGATGAGGAGTTTTCCTTTTACAATCTACAGTGTTGTGGTTGCTCATCTTACAAACTTTGCACCACTTATCTCCCTGTTTGTAGGGTTTCTTTTCCTGAGTCTGAGGGTTCTTGTCCTTATTATCAAATCTTTGCTTATTTCTGTACTGTTGGCCCTTTTGGTCAACCTTGGTATTTTGTGGTGGTGGCTTGTATCCTTCTACTTGCTTTCTTTTCGTTCCTACCAGTTCAGCTTGAGCTGCTTGGTATCTCTCTGCACATTTCAAAATGTCTTCCAGCCTCTCTGCTCCTTGTTCCATAAGGAATTTCCTCATTTCTTGAGGCATGGAATCTTTAACTTGCTCTACCATAACCATTTCTTTCAGATCCTCATAGGTTTTCTGATACTTACCTAAACTAATCCATTTCACCAAATACGTTTCCAGTCTAGCTGAGAACTGGTTATATGTTTCTCCAGCTAGAGGTTTAGAAGTTCTAAATTTCTTCCTATATGCCTCTGAGTTCTTTTCATAACGAATGAGTAAGGCTTGCTTTAGTATTTCATAATTTTCCTGATCTTCTTTGTGGAGTTTCAGAAACACATCATATGCAATACCTCTCAAGCCCTGAGATAACTTTAAACTCCATTTTTCCTTTTCCAGTCTATATGTAGAGGCTAGCCTTTCATACTTATCCAGGTACGACTCAATTGCGTCCTCCTTTTCAATAAATGGATCTAGGTGGAAACTCATGGCTCCATTTGCCATGTTCTGAAAAGAGCTATTCTCAGAATGAGGTGAGCTATTACCATGGGTGCTGGTCCCAGCCTGAAGTTCAAGTTCAAGCTCTCATTTTCAGCTCATGGTCTCTCTCTGCTTGTAACCTCCTTTCTTCTATCTCAGCTTCTAATTTCTTGGCTTCTCTCTCTGCTTCAAATTTCTGGGCTCTTTCTGCTTCCAATTTCTTTTCTTCTCTGTCCATATACTTTTCACATTCCGTCGTGACATACTGGACCAGAGCATCACCACTCATGCCAAGCTCTTTTCCCACCTGCAGTATGGCAGACCTAAACTTGACCAAGTCAGCCATGATGTATCTGTAGTCTAGTAGGGCAAGCTGTCTTACTCAAACTAAATTACTACAAAATAATTAACTTAATTAAAATTAAAGTTAATTAAACTGACTTCACCATATATGAAACAGCTTTCTTTATCTGTACTCAATGGTACTCCCAAAAAAAATTTTTTTTCTACTATGTTAACTCTTTCAAAAAATTCACACAAAAAAAATTTTCTACACAGCAGAAATAGAAAGTTGGCTCTGGAATATCAAAGATATCCCGGACGAGCCCCCACTGTAGTGGGAGGTTATTTAAAATTAATTTTCTATGTAAGAACCCAAGTATCTCATATGCTACCAGGATAGTATGCCAGTAAAGAGTTCTGGTCTTACAAATAATACCCCAGTCTTAGAAATAAGTACTATTGTATGGATATCATAGAAATAGTCAGACTGTGAAAACCCTGGCCAGTTGGTAAGAAGTTGTACCAGGATTTAAGGTGTCTCCTCCCTGTGACTATCTTATGATTTCTATATTTTCTAGGGGATAATTCAAATGAACATTCACTGTAACCACAATTGTAAGAAGTGAATAATTCCTCAGGTACAGTTAAAATATTTTAATAATTACACTAATATTATATTTCTGCTAGTTGGAAAAAAGCATTAAAATATTTTAAAAAATATATATTCACACAATTACTATTATTGCCTGTTTAGACTTCCAGATCTTGAGTAATAAAGTTACTGAAAACTGGAATCACTTTAACTGTATCACTTTTCTTTTAGTCCTCTGACTTTACACATTACTGTCCTCATTTGACTGAATGCTTTAATGGTTTTAATACTGTTCTCACTATTGGCTGTTTGTTCATATATGGGTGGTCAGTGTCTTAAATGACACTTATCTTTTTAACTTGACACTGCTGACACTGAAGTGTCCTTTGTAGATATCAGACTTGGTAGACCCAGCTATAGGGATGCCAATGACCAGTTGAAGTTCACTCTTTGGGGTACTGCACTTTTGTGGGATTGCCTCTGATGAACAACACAGGCTTCTGATACGTGACAGTCTGGTTTGAGTTATTTCATGGAACCCTCAGACTTCAGACACGGGACTGAAAATTTCTGGCGATCCGCTCACAATTCAGGTGGTACATGTGTAGTGGTGAACTCTGCCTCTCAGTCTGTCTCAAACCTCTTTCGTTGTCTCACCTCTCAGTTTACCAATCCGCTACTTATAAGTCTCTGGCGGACGTATCGGAGAGCACTGACGTCACAGCTTAAGACTCGGGCTGAAATCCCGTTTCGAAACAGCGAGTTCACCCGATCTGTGCGTTGCCTGAAACTTTCCCTTTCTCGTCCTCGGCTTATATATTATCCATACTGTTCCCTCCTATCTTGTTACTTGTTTTTTTTTTTTTTTTTTTTTTTTTTTTTTTTTTTTTTTTTTTTTTATACTATCTCATGCCGATATATCCCTTTATTTCTATCTTCCTATCCATGTACTTCCACAATCTGTTACTTGTTGATTTAAATATTTAAAACAGAAGTGGGTTTACAGGCTTTTGGCTTAACTGTAGACAGCCGTAATATGCATATATCTCCGTAAATGTTAACTTCCTACTGTTTTTCCTTATATACAGTTATACACAATCCTCTCCTGGACTACCAGGTGATATCCTTTTAAAAAACAAAGTGGTTACAACACCGCTTGGCGACCATACAGGATATTTGAGGATTTTTCTCGACCGGGATTTTATTACTATCATTGCCGATTGCCGAGGTCTCATCGACATTTTGCCGATACACCGCCATTTTGTAAGCGGCCGGCCCTGTGACAATCGATCGGTGAATGGTCTGTAAACTACACGAAGTCACGTTTGCAATGTATTGAAACCAATTTTGCGACAGGGGCTTCTTAAGATGCTGTTTAGGGGTGGGAGGCTTTCTAAGATGCTGTTTAGGGGTGCGAGGCTTCTTAAGAAGATGTAATGGGGTGCGAGGCTTCTTAAGATGCTGTAAAGTGGTGCGGGACCTGTAAAAGGTCAAGAAACACTGGTTTAAAAATAGAATAGAGCTTGGAGCTATCAGACATTGAATTTGTGGATTATGAAGTGTGACACGTTAGATAGAGAATCACTTCTGAAACTATGGAGTCCCTAATTAACCAAATAGGTAAACAAATTAAGACATGAAAATGTAGAGCTCGTTCTGAAGAACAACTTACAAAACACTTTAAGATAAGAATTGTCAAATAACGCTTTGAGATAATAACTATTACAAAACGTTGTGAGATAAGAACTTAATAGCGACAGGGATGCCCCTTGTAACAATATCTCTTCTTACAGGCTATCGATTGCATAATGTGAATAACATCAACCAACAGAAATGAAATTCCGCGGACAGAAGAACAAGTTTGACGATGTAGATGTTTTCGATGACTTTTCTCGGATGTCTCATAACCAAGAAAAATTAGAATAATGGATGAGTCTGAAAATCCACCGAGAACAAACGAAGATTATGAGAATACTTGCTGCAAATGATAGTCAAGCTGCAATTGGCGAAACACCCCTACAAGTTAGCTCAACTGTGTGACTCTGAAACACGGAGAACAATAAAAGCGACAAGCAAGAAGTTGTAGACTTTCATAAATGTGCGCAGAGTACCGATAATAGAATCATTAAATGTGCGCAGAGTACCGATAATAGAATCATTAAATGTGCGCAGAGTACCGATAATAGAATCATTAAAAGAGCAATGAAAATATTGAATAAAGGAGTTGAACGCAGGCAGTAGAGGTCGTCCACATATAAGTGTCACGCAGTGAGGGGGAGGGGGTCAGAATTTCGTGACGATTTGGGGGGGGGGGGGGGTCTTTGGGGAAAAATGTGACGTCACACAAAAATAAAATAGTCATACTCGGTTCTTACATAAATTATGTTTCTACTTGTATCTGCAATCGTTAACTTTTATCCATATTTGTTACATTGTATCCGCATTTGTTACATTTTATCCGCAATAGTTAACTTTTAGCCGTAATAGATAACAACTTCCTCGTGGAGGTCTTTTATCACCTATATATTTTATTATTATTATATATTATTCCAACTAACATATTTACCGATGTATGTTACGTCGGTCGTTCTCGCTCAAAATAGTAACTTGCGCCAGAAAACAAAGTGCGCAACGCACGGTGTGCAACTTAAGCGGCGTGGGTGTTATATAAAACAAAAATACTTTGGTTTTATTTTTTTTTTTAATTCTTTCACGAAATTAGTAGCGCTAGACAAATAAATCGTTTGATCATGTAGGCGTTTTCCTTCCTGAACCTGTTTTCGGACACGGATAGCTCTATGTCGCCCTCGCCCGATGTACAAATCATGAAAACTTGAAAGTTTTTGTTAAAACCACTTATTATCACGGAACACTCTTTGAAAACAATCCACGCACTTTCACACGAAATGTTGTCATCAAAGAACTTTTAACTTGAATCTAAAATAACATTATTCTCGTCGTGTGTATGTTGGTCACAGCTGAGGAATGCAACCGTTTTGAAAAAGTGTATTGTTTCCATTATATATAGGTAAAGGGGCAACATACGGCTGCGAGACTTGGACACTCAATAAAACAGTTGCAAAAAAGATTACATCATTCGAAATGAAATGCTACAGAAGGATGTTGAGAATACCCTGGACAGAAAAAAAGACCAACAGAGAAGTACTGCACTCACTAAACGTACAGGAACATTGGCTCCTAAATACCATCGCAATAAGGAAGCTGAAATTTTTCGGTCATATAAAAAGACATAATAGTCTGGAAAAAACAGTGATGGAAGGCATGGTTCCTGGAAAAAGGGGAAGGGGTCGACCTAGACGACGGTGGACCCAGGACATCACAGAGAGTCTGAACTTGTCTTTGGCTGATGCAGGTCGACTTGCCCAGAATCGTGATGCGTTCAGAGCAGCTGTAATGGAGACAACGTTCTGGAAAGAATATGTCACATGATGATGATAGGCAAAGGGGAAAAGGTAAAGGAACCCGTTACACGCCCATTGAGGCATATTGGGAATATGGTGTTAGGCCCATATTATCTTGACCGTCGGCACACGATGGGGTGATGTGGTCGGCATCACGCTCGCCGCCTTAACCTTCCCAGAGTTGCTCTGGTACCAATTTGGGGCTGGGTCGACCCAGGAGCCGTTTGTGGCCTAAATAATTCCCGCCTCATCTGGGGATCGAACCATAGACCACTGCGCTAGGAAGCCAGTGCACTAACCACTATGCTACCGCGGCTCCCTTTCCATTATATTTACTCCCCCGAAAATACGTAGTTACAATCAACAAAGAAAAGCGTTCAAATGACGGTGTTCATGAACAGTTTGATTGCACTGTATAATGGAAAGAAACTAAAAAACACTATAAGAATGTACTTTTATCTGCTCATATGGGAACGGAAACAGCACACTATAATTAAAGACCCGTCAAGTTTGACGGGTTATTGCTAGTATCCCATCCCATCCCAACTAACATAATTACGTCGGTCGGTCTCACTCAAAATAGTAACTCGCGCCAGAAAAAAAAGTGCGCAACGCACGGTATGCAACTTGCGCGGCGTGGATGTTATACAAAACAAAAATACTTTGGTTTTATTTTTTTTATTCTTTCACTAAATTAGTACCGCTCGACAAAAAAAAAAGTGCGTAAAATTGGTGTGCATGAGCCCTCACGGGATGTACAAATCAAGAAAACTTGAAAGTTTTTGATAAACTTACTTACTTAGTCGTTCCCCTTCTACCGTGAGGTATAGAGGTTTGGAAGAGAGAGCGCCAGACTATCCTATCGGCTGTCTTCCTCCTGGCTTGGTTCCATTTTAGTCCTCGGTCCTTCGAAGATTGTCTAATGTTGTCCTCCCAGCGGACTGGGTCGTCCTGGGGGTCTGGATCCCTGGCACTTTGTTTCCCATGCTTGTCGTGGTAGCCGATCTTCTCCCGTTCTACAGATGGCCAAACCATCTTAGTTGGGACTGTTCTACTTGGGTCTGCAGGGGGTGGGATTTTAGGCCTTGACGTATCGTCTGTTTGCGGACCATGTCTCTTCTTGTTACCTCAACCCCCTTCCTCAGATACCAAATTTCTGAAGTTTGGATCTGGCTTTTGTGGGTTGTAGTCATTGCCCATGACTCGCATCCATATGTCAAGACTGGGACATAGGTGGAGCGGTATACAGCCATCTTCGTTTTCTTACCAACCTCTCTCTTGCTGAGGAATCCTCGATTTATGGCCTGAAAAAGTCTATCAGATGCTGCTTTTCGAGTGGCCAACTCTTCTTTGATGCCTCCCTTTCGGTAAGTTTTTGTTAAAACCACTTATTATCAGGGAACACTCTTTGAAAACAATCCACGCACTTTCACACGAAATGTTGTCATCAAAGAGCTTTTAAATTGAATCTAAAACAACATAATTCTCGCCGTGTGTATGTTGGTCACAGCTGAGGAATGCAACCGTGTTGAAAAATTGTATCGTTTCCATTATATATACTCTCCCGAAAATAGTTACAATCAACAAAGAAAAGCGTTCAAATTACGGTGTTCATGAACAGTTTGATTACACTGTATAATGGAAAGAAACCAAAAACACTCTAAGAATGTACTTTTATCCGCTCATCCGGGATCGGAAACAGCACACTATAATTAAAACCCCGTCAAGTTTGACGGGTTATTGCTAGTACTATATAATTCTCTAAGAACGTCCGTCTTGTCCCATACAAACTTTTTATTGCAGTCTGGAAATTATATAAAAGTCGAGCGCTTCTGGCCTTTGCACTAAATTATCGACGCATAATATAGTGCGCATCTTTTTCGCACAAAATTTGCATGTATATTTTAAATAATAAATAGAAAATATACAGTAAAGTGTAAAAATTTACAACATATTTTATTGCCATTATTTTTTTTTTTTTTAATTGTTTCCCTTCGACAGAGAATAAATTACATCAGTTGAATAAAAGCCAACATAATTTCTTTATCTTCTTACCTGTCGAAGGGGAACTTCGACAGGTAAGAAGATAAATTACATCCCTTGACATAATGTAATTATTTTTTTTTTCAAAAACTTACAAAAATGGTTAAAACTACTTCATTCAGAATAAACAAAATCAGTTCTAAGTCTTCAAAATGTACTGTAGATGCTGACATGTTAAGGTGTTAGTTTTAGTCTTTTCCCCGTCGTTATTTTGACGGGAACGGTATATTTACTACTTAATATTATAATCACAGCTGAAATATCGGATAGTTGTTATAACCTTAAACTGGTTTAAATTGTTTTAAACTATTTATTTATAGAAAACAAAATGCAAACTAAATAGATCGTGCTGTGTAAAATTAGATTTAAAAGAAAAACAACATCGCTAAAATGGTAATTTCCTATCTTTCGTACCTTTTTGGTCCGCAGTGAATATATGTTAGTTAAGTGTTGTTTCGTAGCAGTTAGAGTTAGGATTAGGGTTAGGATTAGGGTTAGTATTATGGTTAACACTAACCCTAACACAAACCCTAATCCTAATTCTAACCCTAATCCTAACCCTAAGCGCTACGAAACAACACTTAACTACATATTTTCACTACGGAGCAAAAAGGTACGAAAGATAGGAAATTACCGCTAAAATAGTATGATGAGATCGAAAAAATGTATCGAGATTAAAAGAAGTCACGTCCAACACAAAAATAAGAATCAATTCAAATGTCAAGTTAGCTCTGAACACGGAGAACAAAAAAAAAAATAACAACCAAAAATCGTCAGATTTTCGCAAATGAGTTTTAAAAAAGATAGTCTTACAGCATACTGCCATAGTGAAGTGAAGTATTAGATCAAGCTTCGAGAGGTGAAGTAACCACTTGCTCTCCTCGCTGCTTTTGCCTTTCCTGACCCAAGTGCAGAATCAGGTATCCATTTACAGCTGATAGACTGTAGCGTGACGCCACCGTGTTTCCAACCCGCTACCTTTGCCGCGACAGGACTGCGCTCTAAACATGGAAGCTCTCAAAAATGGGTGCTTGTCTAAAATAGAAGGATTGTAGCGGTATGACAAGACCACTAAAGTGGAACTGATGACATGAACTAGACAAGTGCCAGAAGAACTAGACATGAGAAGGAGACGCTGGTGATGGATAGGACACACACTGAGCTACCTGCTGATAGATTTACCAGGCAGTCCTTGTTATGAAATCCCCAGGGTAAGAGAGGCAGGGGAAGACCAGGAATACATTTAGAAGACAACCGGAGACAGACATGAAGAGGTTAACAAGATCTTGAAAGACCTTAAGCGGATGGCACAGGACAGGAATACTTGGTATAAAGCATATGAGTCTTAGGGAGTCTGAGTTTTTGTGACAAAATGTGACAGGGGTGGGGAGGGGGTAAAAATGGCCAAAATTGTGTAACGTCACATGTTGACGACCCCGTACTCTCGCACTTCCAATGTAGTGCGGAATCACTGTCACACTTTTCCGTATACAAAAACTGCACTTGCGCAACATTCAAATTAATGAGAAACAGGTTCTCGATAATATTAATAAGTTTATGTCACCCTGTCTTTTCTCAAAACTTGTTCTACAGTTATGGTTGACTTGCACGTCTGTGAAAAAATTAAAATTTTGTTAACTTCTGCTGTCGATACCTCTTGCATGTTAGCAAGAAGCGCTCTATGTTATTGTCGTGCAACCATTCTACGCGGTAAAGGTCTTCTATCCTAAAATAGCTGGTTCCCTGCCGTCGTCTGAGCATTTTCTTATTGCTAGGATTTGTTAATTCCCTAGATACAGTACTTGTCATTTATTGTTGGAGCTTTAACCAGCTTATATCCATGTCGCCACGTTTATGTCCCGCGGGTCTCGGAGGAGACAAAGAAAGAATAGGCCTACTGCGTGTTCATGAATGTTAGCAGACGACCAACATGAGGTTGTGCATGGGGTTGACAACCTCATCGTATAACAGACATTACTACATAAACCGCCATTACAAGAACAAATGACTGCTTTGAAGTAGGTTTCCTGCAGGTAGACCAGCTGCAGTGGTGGTACCATGATCAATGACAATGGACAAGAGGAAGACTTTGTACTCGTATAACTTCATTATAGATTTCAATCTGGTTACAGTTACGTCCACCGTTATGTGAGACAACATTAGTAGTAGTAGTCCCATTCAGCCATGACTGACTACGGAAATGCGCTCCTAAGGTGATAGCCCTCAGCTTTTTTTTTTCCTGGTGTTTCTTTCAGCGTGCACTTTTCTCTTCTGCTTGTTGTTAGAGCTTATTTTCGCATGCAGGGAGCATCACCACTTGTTGTGATCGGCAGCGACATCCTTTCAGGTCGCTGGATTTGTGTCCAGTGCCTTCATATCTCTCTTGCACACATCTTTGAATCTCAGCTGCTATCGCGCGACTGTTCTTTTGCCATCAGCTAGTTGTCCGTAGAAAATATCTTTGGGAATGTGATAATCTCCATGCGACGGGCATGGCCAAGCCAGCGTAGACTGCGCTGTTTAAGCAGTGTATACATACTTTGAAGGCCAGCATGTGACAGCACCTCGACATTTGTCACTTTGTCCTTCCACGAAATACCAAGGATGTGGCGTAGACACCGTAGATTAAAGACACTTTATATCCTAATTAAAATCCTTCAGAGGTTGAGCGGGAATAAAAGGACAATGGTGGTCAGGATTTACTGACAACTGACATTACGTAACGATAGACATATTGCAGACAACAGTTAGCTCTTTTACGCACAGAGAAAGAAACTTAATAATAAAATTCGATGGTAGCGGAGAACAGACGCAAATTTTGAATGGTTTCATTTCTCTGATAACCTCTCCCAGTTACTTGGTGTTAGAAATAGTTTTCTTTTGATACAGACAAAACCATGGAATCATTCGAGACACACAATGAAGGCCCCGGTTTTGTGGGCATTCGATTCTGTAAAGAATGGTAAGCACGTTCGCTGTCCGTTGTAGTTCACCCGTGTGTTACCGGGGCCCGAAAGGGGAGCAAAGAATAGTAACACTGTTCCCTGCCAAGCATGTCGTAGAAAGCGACTAAGGAGGGTTGGGCATGGGGCTGGTTACCCCATCCTGTAAAAAATTTAAACTACAAAAAAACTTTAACAAACATGGACAAGTCGGTAATTTCCTATTACTCGTACCTTTTTGCTCCGCAGTGAATATGTGTAGTTATGTGTTCTTTCGTAGGGGTTAAGGTTAGCACATTAACTACCGAATTGAAAAACACACTGTGGCCGAATTACATTTTTTTTCCCATTTTCATCCTGTAGGTGTTTGCACAAAGTAAGCTGTAGTTTTCGTAATTGTTTACAGATTTGTATGAATTACACGTCATTTTAAAGATAAATGAATGTACTATTACAATAAACACCGGTTGTAACTCTAATAGAGGTTGTTGCTATTTAACGGCCCTCCGATGGCCGAGGACTTGCAATATTTTCACAATTATAACTGCTTGCGCCCCATCTCTATCAAAATCACAATTTCAATCAATGTGCACACTGTTTTCACTCTTGTCCTCGTCGCTAGATTTATCAGTCAATTGTTGAAACACGTTTCTATCCTATTCAGCCATTAGACGAGATGTACACGCATTTTTTGTAGTCCTATCACTAGTTGCCACGGTAAACAGTTTTACACGATTTGGTAACTAACCCAAAACGCTGAAAAATATGAACATAATATCAATTTTCCAGTGTTCTACAACAACCATGCTTTGGGAATTTGTTTTCCGGTGGCATCTTAAAATCTCGAACCAGATCAGAGAGTATTTCAGTACATTTTTAATTCGTTTTATTACTAAAATTAGATTGGCGCTCTGAGCGGCTTGCGGTCCAAATGTGATTATTTTGTGAGCCGCTGACAGCGGCTTGCGGTAGTTAATGTGTTAAGGTTAGTGTTAATCCTAACCCTAATACTAAACCTAACCCTAACTGCTACGAAACAAGACATATCTACACATATTCACTGCAGTTAAACCTAACCCTAACTGCTACGAAACAAGACATATCTACACATATTCACTGCGGAGCAAAAAGGTACGAGTAATAGGAAATTACCGACAAGTCAATTAAGGAAAATAAAACACAGCCATCCAAGATAGGGGAAGGTCCTCTCGCAGAGAGGCGTATGATGCAGCACAGAGAAAGCCGAAAGGAGTCTGTGTTACTGACTAACCTTCTTTCTTCTAGGAGACCTTCCAGATTTGGCACCTGGAATGTTCGGACATTAAACGAACAAGGGAAAGTGGCACAAGTAGCAGCAGAAATGAGGGAATATAAGATCGAGGTTCTGGGACTGTGTGAAACAAAGTGGAAGGGGGTAGACAAGAAGAAACTCATCACAGGTGAATTGGTGCTGTCCTCAGGACATGAAGACGAAAGTTCACACCACAATAAAGGGGTAGCTCTTAAGTTTTCTAAAGAAGCACAGAAAGCACTCATTGAATGGGAAGTCGTTGGACCCAGAATAATAACAGCTACTTTTAAAACAGCTAAAAAGAAAATAAATGTAAATGTCATCCAATGTTATGCACCAACTAATGACAAAGAATAGTCTGTGAAAGAAGGATTTTATACTAGACTACAGGAAATTATAGAAAAAGTAAAAGACATCACAATTTTGATGGGTGACATGAATGCAAAGATAAGTACAGTCAACACCGGCTTTGAAGAAGTCATGGGAAAACATCTTCTTCTTCGATCCTTAACCACCGACCGTCAAAGCTGTCAGTGGCCATCACGCCTAGTGGCGTCTTGTAGGGCAACAACAAATTGATTCCACTTTGCACGGTCGGTGGCCATCCTTCGTACAGTGCCCCAACTCTGGTTCATTCTTTGCATCTCAGCCCCCACAGTCCTCCGCCAAGTTGTTTTTGGTCGGCCTCTCTTTCGCTTTCCTTCAGGGGTCCAAAGCATAGCTGTTCTTGTGATGGCATCGGGGTCTCTTCTGAGGACATGACCAACCCAGCTCCAGCGTCTGCCAGCTATGATGGTATGCATGTCCTCTTGCTTGCTACGAGTAAGCAGATCTTGGTTGGTGATGGTATTTGGCCAAAAGATTCGGTGAATTTTTCTTAGGCATGTTGTGTGAAAAGAGGACAATTTTGACATTTCCTTCTCTGTGACTCTCCAGCATTCCGCACCATAGAGAAGCACAGAAAGCACGCAACTCTGGTATAATCTTAATTTTGTGCTTGTGCTGTATTGGGAGGACTTCCAGATGTTATTTAGGCTAAAGAAGGCTGTTTTTCCTTATTCATTCTGATGTTGATGTCTTTGCCTGCCCACCGTCTGGTGTTACTATGCTTCCTAGGTATGTGAAGGTATCTGTCTGTACCAGTTGCTGATTCCTTACTGATATGGGCTCAGGGTTGCTCACATTGAGCGTCATGACCTCAGACTTCTTTAAATTGATGTTCAAGCCCACCTGCTGGCTAAATTTATTAAGTCTATCCGTTTTTTCCTGGATGTGTTGATGTGAATGTGCCAGCAGTGCAATGTCATCTGCATATTCCAGATCTTCCAATGTTGAAAATGTAGTCCATCTTATTCCTCTTGGACTGCCCTCTGTTGTCTGGCGCATCACCCAGTCTATGGGAAAACATGGGCTAGGAATAATGAATGAAAATGGGGAACTTTTCTCAAACTTCTGTGCTTCAAATCAACTGGCTATAGGAGGAAGCATGTTTCCACATAAGAGAATACACAAGGCAACATGGATATCACCAGACCATAGAACAGAAAATCAGATTGATCATATATGCATAAACAAGAAGTTTAGATCATCTTTGCGGGACCCAAAGATGCATCAATAGAGAATGCAGTCAGCGACCCATAGCTTGACTGCTTGCATCAGGGTCAGCGAACCAGAGCTGACCAAGACTCTACTCCACCTCCACGTCTGGCTGAGAGAGTAGGGATCGAAGAGGGAAGGCAAAAAATGCTGTGCTGAAGTCGGATGTGTTGGCCAAAAGGCGCAAATATTGCAGCTCCGGTGTAAACAGAGACAACGCAACCAACGTCCTTTTCAGGACGAACGAGGAAGGAAAAAGAAGATCATCATTGCAGGATGTAAAGGTATATAGAGGAGCAGATGTGGCATCAGATCACCACCTTCTGATAGCCAAAGTAAAAATGAAACTCGAGAGATATGCAACAGTGCAAAATTATAGACAACAATTTAACGTAGGACATCTAAGAAATCAAGAGACAAATTTGCGGTCACAATATCCAACAAATTCCAAGTGCTCCAACAGCTGAAAGATGTAGAGAATACAGAAGACTATTGGCAGCAAATCAAAACTGTATGGAATGAGACGTGAAGAAATACAGGGGAAAAGGGAACGACAACAAAAAGCATGGATAACAACAGAAACCATCAATAAGATAAAAGACAGAAAAAACAAGAAAGCAGATTTAAACACAAGCGAAACCAGAAGTTCCAAAGCCAAGGCTCAAGAAGTGTACACAGAAGCAAACAAAGAAGTATCAAAAGAGACAAGAGGAAGTATATTGAGGAGTTGGCAAGAGAGACAGAAGATGCTGCAGCCAAAAGAAATATGAGACAACTGTATAACAGCACAAAGAAGCTAACAGGGAAATACAAGCAAACAAGTTGCCTCATAAAAGACAAGAATGAAAAACTGCTCAGCAATATACAAGAGCAAATGAAGAGGTGGACATAATATTTTGAGGACCTTCTCAATAGACCAGCTCCACAAAACCCCCAGGACATCCAGGCATTTGACAGTGTAGACAGAGAATCATTTTGAAAATTGATGAGGCATTATGGAGTTCCCCTGAACATCATAAATTTAATAAAGAAAACATATGAAGACATGACTTGTAGAGTTCTTCATAAAGGACAGCTTACAGAACCATTTGGGATAGGAACGAGAGTGCAACAGGGATGCCTCTTGTCTCCATTTCTTTTCTTACTAGCAATAGACTGTGTTATGAGAACATCGACAACATACAACAGAAATGGAATCCAGTGGACTGACTAAGTAGTTGGATGATCTGGATTTTGCTGATGACTTGGCTCTTCTGTCCCATAACCATAATCAGATGCAGGACAAATTGAAAACACTCATTGAGAGATCACAGCAAGTGGGTCTGAAAATCCACAGGGAAAAGACAAAAATAATGAGAATAAATGCAGGTAATGATAACAAGGTTGAATTTGAAGAAACACCACTACAAGATGTAGCAACGTACACATATCTTGGCAGCAATATAGACAAAGTTGGAGGGACAAACAGTGATATTAAAATAAGAATACAAAAAGCAAGAGGAGCTTTCATTGCATTGGGAAATATATGGAGATCAAGAGAAATCAGATCCAACACGAAAATAAGAATCTTCAACTCAAATCTGAACTCAGTCCTATTGTATGGCTCTGAGACATGGAGAACAACAAAGACAACAACCAAAAAGCTACAGACTTGCTTGCATAGAATAGAGGGATTAAAATGGTATGACAAGGTTACCAACGGGGAACTAATGACAAGAACCAGACAAGTGCCAGTAGAACAAGAGATGAGAAGAAGACGATGGCGTTGGATAGGACACACACTGAGAAAACCTGTGGATAGCATTTGTGGTGGATTAACACCAGAGAGGTTATTGATGGTGTATAAAGAAAATATAAGTGTCAACAGCGTGAGGTCAAGCTATGTAAGACCCTGAGTCTAATAGTTGAAAATGGTGTTGATGAGTTCTCAGGGGACCTAACGCTACCACCCTCAGATCTCACGCTGTGCAATATTTTTATATTTATTGTGTGATGTTTTATATGGCTACGTGTCAAGGGTAATGCAAGTGTAGTGATAAATGCTTGAAACCAAACACAACTTCAACTCAATGAAAATTGAATCAACAAGACTGGGGTTAAAGTTATAATATTATCTTACAATTTTAATTTCCTGTACCTCAAATCTTTTTGGGACAGGAATGTTTAAACTTTAAAATGAAATGTGTTTATGTACAGAATTAAATAAATATAAAGGACATCTTGTCCCTAAATGTCACTACTACATTGTTTATAGAATTATATTTCCTGCTGAAACAATACTGTCTTATGAAGGGTCACTACTTGGAAGGACTGGGTGTCTCATCATTTCACAAAACAGTTTATAGTAGCGTGTGGAGAATACAACGTGATGAATTGACATTAGCCCGCAATCTTATGGCTTATCTTGTGGTTTCTTTGAATATAGATGACTTGCTCGAAAATTCACACTCGTTCACTACAGGGTTCTCTGGAGGCAGATAAGACTTCAACATTCAAGCAACCAGCATGTTGCCTCAAAACTCTGCAGCTCCAGGTTTGTCTCACTTGATTTTAGGTGATGCAACCCTGCAACAAGAGGAACAATCCTCCTAAATACACTAGTTATTTATCTCCACCACATACTCCTTTACACTCTAGGGGGGGGCGGGCCCACTTGAGTCATGACTCCCAAGCGTCTCAGCCTCCTGTTGTCTTGTATCGAAAATGAACCCATTTCACTTATGGTAGCAACTTTAATCCACAACTCCGCCAGCCATGGAGGCAATTGTGAAAGTAACAAAGAGAAGACAAATTATTCCGTTCGCTCCGTAGCACATCACAACTACGGACACACACTGAGTCACCTGCGCGAAGCCGACGAGACTTGACACTGCGCTCTCGCCACTGAAATTCTTCTTGACACCCCTTATAGTATACATCGCCTGTCGCCTCTCAGCCACAGCCCTTTCACTAGTATGCCTAAAAACTCAGCGTATTGTGGACTTAGAAAAATTCCTGGTGTTTTCTGTACCGCAGCGTTTATTGTCACGATTTCCATTGCCCATTGCGGTTGTTCCACAGCCAGCCTGATGCCTTTTCGGCAGTTTCACTAAGCCTCTTCAGTGTCCTTGTTCTCAACTGTCCCTTCAGCCCCAACAGTTTCAATAGATCATACACTGATGCAGCCACAAGCCGTCTTGCACCCACTTCAACAGCCATGACCCTTGCAGTGAACCCATCGTGTCTCAGATCCGCGGCCAGATCACTATACTTGGCCGCTTTGAACGAATGTTGCTCATCTAATCTGGATTCAGATGGCACGGTCAGTTCAATCAGTATGACCTGAACCGTTGCTGAAGAATGAAGCACTATATCCGGCCGTCTCCGCGATTTTCTGATACTCTCTGGATATGCCCCTCGTCCAGGTAGGTCTACCGCCATCTCCCAGTCGTTTGCACAGTCAAGAAGAGATGGTAAACTGCTACCAGGTTTACTCGGTTTGGGGTGTGCTGACTTTCCTGCCCTCAGAAAGTATGTATTTGCGGTGCTCGGCCCGGGTTTGCTATTCGCCTTCATCCTTGCCAGATCTATTGTCGCAGCAAGCTCATTTAGCACTTTATTATGGCGCCAAGTGTATCGCCCTTGCCCTAATGACACCTTACACGCTGAGAGCACGTGTTCGAGTGTCTGCCTCCCCTGGCACAGGGGGCACTGCTCATCATCCGACTTTCCCCATTTCACAAGGTTGGTGGCCGACGGCAGCAGGTCATACATTGATCTAACAACGAAGCTGAGCCTAAGAGGTGCCATATGCCATATATCATTCCAATGTCAAGGACCTCTGCAGGGCTCCTTCCCATGTAGTCCATTGGCCTTGTTGGACCTGCTGCACTGCTTTTTGCAACCTCTTATCATTCTCAGCTCCTCGTATCTCCTGAACTACCATGTCTCTGCGCTCCCTGCTTGATGCCTTGGACCACCAGCAGATGTCTCCATGACCAAATCCCCGTCTATTCGTTTGTGTGTATTCGATTACCACCCTCAGTTTGAGTGACTCTTGGGCAGCATCAACAGCTTCTTCCACTCTCCACTTCCTTCCCGTTTTCAGTGTGGGCTGAATGGACTTAACCACGTCATCAGCTGACTCGCGTAGCATCATTGCAAGCCTTGCCTTTCCAACTTTGTACTCTTCAACAACTGACTTGAAAGGAAGCAGAAGTTTTGACTTTTTGCAGTACAGTGCTACATCTGACAGACCTGGTGGTACCCCTAGCCACTTTCTCATGAACTTGTTGACCTTCTGCTCTATAGCTTCCACTGTACTTGTGCTTATTTCATATATAAGCAGTGGCCACAGCAACTTCGGTATCAACATGAACTGGAGGCACCACAGTTTGAACTTTCCCAGGAGTCTGCTTTGGTCTATGATCTGTAGCCCTCTGTCTGCTATTTCTACTGTCTGTTGCACTGCCTTCGAGTCTTTTAATGAGGCATCGTACACCCTGCCAAGACTTTTAACCGGTTCCTCAATGACAGTAGGGATTCTTTGGTTGGAAACCATGAATATGTCCTCTGCTATCTTCCCTTTCCTGACTGATAGGCTTCTCGACTTCTTGGGTTTGAAGCTCATTCTGCAACTGACTAGCTCATCCAGGCGTTCTAACATCCTCTGGGCCTGACGTTCATCTGATGTCAGAATTGTTGTGTCATCCATGAATGCTTTGAGCGGTGGCATGTGACACATTCCACCGAGAGTCACTGATAAACTTTCGAATAACAATATGTATTCATTACTGGCATGAATGAATATGTGTCCTGATTCAACTACAAGGGAACCAGGAAGCACAATCAATTTAAATTACAAGTTATGTACAGAATGTATTTAATATGAATATTGTAGTGACATATATTATTACAAATGTTCTATGTGTGTCAGTTGTGTAGTAGTAAAATGAGGTAATACTGGTTTTGTTTTGTTCAAGCTCTGTTGGTATTTGTCATCATGACTTCAATAGTTTGTCTTTAGGGACCAGTATTGGAGATGTTCACAGTTCCTGATTTTAAGACAAGTAAATTCCCCTCTTAATGTTAATTTTAAAAAGTCAGTTCAAGATGAGGGGACATAATGTTGAGCTCAGCTGGCCAATTCGCTTATCTGGCGTGATGGCGGCAGGAAAGGACTCCTCTGCTCGAATTCTCCTCTGGGTTCAGGAGACACCTCACTGATAGCTAAAAAGACTAAGGAGTATGCTGTCCGACTCAGGATTCAGCAAAGCTCTGACTAGGTGCTGCTCAGTACCATCAAGACCACTGTCCCACAATTCATACGAATAACACAGATACGTTGATTAGCAATGAATTCTGGCACAAACTGGCACAAATTTCCATCTGCCTATGTTCCAGGCTTTTATTGCGCAAAATATATGCTGGCTTCAACGCACTGATGCTTTATCAAGCTATTTTAAACAAGTGGTTTCGAACTAACGCTCCCAAGTGTGTATATCAGCGAGTCTGACCAATGAGCCCCGTTTCGACAAGTGTTTGAAAAAATGTTACCTTTCCCCGTTTCCCCTAACAACCAAGATAGTATTTATAGCCCGACCAATCGTGGTTAGGCTTTCATTTGTTGCGCTCCAATCAATTTGGAGTTTACATGGTAGGCTATTTCTGTAACGTAAATTTTTTTCAAACACGTTAAAAAAAATCTTATGAGCAGAAATGATTTTATGCTGTCAGGCACCCCCAATATTTTATTTTGGGTATAATTTATTAATTCCTGGACTATTTGCGTAACGTTTTACATATTATTTGTCAGCAAGCCCTAAGGAACCCAAAAATACAAATTTAAAGGAGCTACGTGGCTGCGTTCAAAATATGCAATTTCTTTTACCTCCTGTTTCGAAGATGTTCTGTCTGGGTACTGTTATGTTCTCAACCGTAAACCCATCTAATGTTATCTTTTCTAATAAGAGTTTTTTATGATTTATAAACCTAACTCTGGGAAAGGGTAGTGTATTTTATCACTGTCCGTCTGAAAAAGTTAGTGCTTGTAGACTTACACGCGTGATAGTAGTAATTGTGTATCGCGCGACGCGTGTTTAATGTTCGGCTTTCTGCCTCTCCCTTCTCGCTATCCTTTTGTCCATCTGTTCGTTCGTTTTGGTAACGTAATGTAGAAAAAGACATGAATGGAATTTAAAATTTAGGTCATTACGCAGTCTGCCTCTTAATGTTTTTCCAAGAAATACAGCACACGTTTCATTGAAGAAAGCGGGTATAATACAGTAAGCTTTTACTATCAACGTGAAAGCGTTACAATTTGCAGACGAAGCAGAAAACAAGGGGGATTTCGAGTACATTCCTTGTGACAGCACTGTCATTTTACCATTGCTCTTCTCTTTATTAATTTTATTTGTTAGGCTTCATATTTACCTAATAATTTATATATGTGGATTAGAATATTTCATGACAGGAACGGATCCATAAGCATTCGCTAGATCCAACCAGATTACATGGAGGTTTGTTCTGTCAGATTTTGCCTTTTGGATTGCTTCCCAGATCATTGTGGCATGTTCTAGACATCCTGGTGTACCTGGGATACCTCCTTTCTGAATGGTAGTGTCAATGTACCCATTTGCCAGGAGGTATGTAGTGAGTCTTTTCGCCATCACTGAGAAGAATATCTTCCCTTCCACATTGAGTAGTGAGATTGGCCTGAACTGACTGATGTCTGTGGAATTTTGCTCCTTCGGGATGTAGACTCTGTTCGCCTTTCTCCATTCCTTGCTTACAAGCTGGGTTTTCCTAGCATTCTTCAGTAAACGGAGCAGTCGTTTGAGCACTTCAGAGCATCTCTTATACACCACATATGGAACACCATTAGGACCTGGAGCTGACTTGCACCGAGCTTTCTGGACAATGCTTTCTACCTCTTGCACCGTTGGGGGCTTGGTGTTAAATTCAGCTCCTGGCTTACTCGGCCATTTAAGGCCTGCCATGCTGCTGAGCGGCTCATCCCTGCGACCATCTGAATATGTCATTCTAAGGTGTTCTTCCAGGTCTTCTTTCTTGATGTTTAGCGTACCCGACCGCGGCTGCTCAAACAGTTCTTTGGCAAACTTGAAGGGCTCCCTGAAGAATCTTTCCCTATACCTTCGAGTCTTCCTTCTCTTCCTGCACAACCTTTCTGCCCTACAAAGGGCATTATGTTGGCCTTTAAGGTGCTCCCAAACCTGTCGTAACTCTTCCTTCTCTGTGGCAACTGTGTTCTTGAAAAGTTTTTGGGTATGCTTCTTCTGTTTCCTGATTTCTTCTATTTTAATTTGTCTTCTACTTTTTCGTGGTGGGTTACTTTCCCTTGCCTCCCTCACTCCGTACACTTTGCGACAGTGCAGATATATTATGTCGCCGAAGATTTCCAGCTTCTTCTCCAAAGTTATCTGCTTCAGGTTGTTATCCATCTCTTTTGCCAAGGCTTCGTCCAGCTGTTCCCAAAGCCCTTTTGCATCTAGTCTTTCCAGATCAAAGCGCCGATTGAAATGGAAAAAAAAAGTGGGAGGTGCGTCTGATTTCGCCCAGATGTCTATCAATCCGGTGACCAATTAAGTTGCCTTGGTCGTCAGGTTTAGGATTCCTAAACTTAGCACTTACGTGCGTTGAAATGAAGAAGAGCGGGACGTGTTCTTCAATGTCACCCTAGTAAGTCGCTAGGATTAGGATTACTAATACACACATAAAGTTGTGTTTCAGGCACATGTGAGTGGCTGAGCAGGGTAGAGGTTCGTTTCTTGAAGGCATTTTTTAAGGGGGGGGGGGGACTGGTGCAGAAAGAAGGGGGGAGGGGGGAGGGTTGTGGTTAGGTCTATTTTTGTATTTTCGTTTCTTGACGGAATTTTACATTGTGTCGAAGAGAAAGGTTATGGGTCTGGTTCAGTTGCGTTTGGGTAAAATGGCGGACCTTGTTCCACTATCATTCCCTCTTATCGGGTTAGGAATCCTTAACTCAAACGAGGTCAGTGACTTATTTGTAGGACATCAAAGAACACGACCACAGACGTCAGGTTGAAATGAAGAACAGTGGGTGATGTTCTTTGATGCCATCTTAGTAAGTCGCCAACATCATTAGGGTTAGGATTAATGTTAGGTCAAGGAGGGTGCCAGTTCGGGGGGAGCGGTGGTTAGGTCTGTGTCTGCATTTTCATTTCTTGATGGCATTTTACATTGTGTGGGTCCAGTTCAGTAGCGTTTTTGCAAAATGACGGACCTTGTTCCATTATTATTCCCAACTACTGGGTTAGGAGTCCTAAACTCCAACCCTCATGACATCAGCAACGGATTTGTGTGACATCAAAGAACACAACCCAAAGTTCGTCAGGTTGAAATGAAGAACAGTGGGTCATGTTCTTTGATGCCATCTTAGTAACTTGCCAAGGTCGATAGGATTAAGTTTAAGGTTAGGTTTAGGATATCTAAATGTAACCCTTACCCCTTGTAACTGCGTCTCTGAATTCTTTTTAAAGGCCGTATTGAACAGACAGCCCGCTGTTCTTCATTTCCACTGGTTTAGGATTCCTAACCATTACCCCTTATGAATGCGTCTCTAAATTCTTTCTTGAGGCCATAATGAGTACATAGACCACTGTTCTTCATTTCAACCACCTAACCCGTAATCCTAAGGATGTTGGCAACTTACCATGATGACCTCGAAGAACACATCCCACTGTTCTTCATTTCAACCAGTGTAAGTGCCAGGTTTAGGAATCCTAAACCTAACGACCGGGACAGCTTAATTCATCGCTGGACCAATAGACATTTGGGCGAAATCATACATACGTTCCACAATTATAATAGAACTTTTGTTCAAGATATTCAGATATGTTTAGAATTAGCAGGTAAATTTCTTTAGGCTTCACCAGCAGATTGTTCTTTTAAATTTGTGTGTGGTTTGTTTCCAGTAACAACATGTTGTACCCAAAAGAAGATAAAGAAAACAGAATATTGCTGTACGCAGTAAGTACCTGTTAACATTTTCTGACGACTTCCATAGCACATTAATTTTATCTCTACATTATTTGAGGCGTTATGTGTGAACTTATGTAACATGCACACCATTAAGCCAAGTGCACTTAGTTTTGGATGATGACTATGGTGAGCAGTTAATTTGCTGTTAAATAAAAGAAAAATTAACACATTAACTACCGATTTGAAAAACACACTGTGGCCGAATTAAATTTTTTTCCCATTTTCATCCTGTAGGTGTTTGCAAAAAGTAAGCTGTAGTTTTCATAATTGTTTACAGATTTTTATGAATTACATGTCATTTTAAAGATAAATGAATGTACTATAATTACAATAAGCACCATTTGTAACTAATAGAGGTTGTTGCTATTTAATGGCCCTCTGATGGCCGAGGACTTGCAATATTTTCACAATTATAACTGCTTGCGCTCTGTCTCTATCAAAATCACTATTTCAATCAATGTGCACACCGTTTTCACTCTTGTCCTCGTCGCTAGATCTATCAGTCAATTGTTGAAACAAGTTTCTAGCCTATTCAGCCGTTAGACGAGATGTACAGGCATTTTTTGTGGCCCTATCACTAGCTGCCACGGTAAACAGTTTTACACGATTTGGTAACTAACCCAAAAACACTGAAAAATATGAACATATCAATTTTCCAGTGTTCTACAACAACCATGCTTTGGGAATTTGTTTCCGGTGGCAACTTAAAATCTCGAACCAGATCAGAAAGTGGTCAGTACATTTTTCATTCGTTTTATTACTTAACATCGATCAACGCTCTGAGCAGCTCGCGGTCCAAATGATAGGATTTCAAAAGCCGGTCCCACCAGCTCGTGGTAGTTAATGTGTTAACTCTGAGTTATTAAGTTGGATAGTGCGTAACTTGAAGCAGTTCTTCAGATTCCCCAGTTTCATTCCTTTTTGGGATAAAAATATTTTACACACGCTTTTAGTGCACTAAAAACCCAAAAATAATTTTTCAAGGAGTTTATAGCTGGCAGTCAAAAAATGTAACATCACATTGACAAAAAATGTGGTGTACTGACATGTTTTACGCATAGAAAAATTAATTAACTTGATTATGGCCCCTGATTTGTTTCATTTCTTTATGAAAACTTTAATTACTCATAATGTCAGAATTGCAATATTAAATTATTAATAATTGACTGATCATTGCATCGTCATCGGGAATACACAACTATGCCAAGTTTCAGCTATTGCTCATCTGGAGGTGATTGAAAAATCGATGGCACAATTTGAAGGTGACATACAAGTGAAGTTAAATAAAAGTGTGTAAAAAAAAAGAAGAAAAAAGTAGGATCCTTTTGCAAACAAAAACTAAGCCTCATTAAAGTACTAGAAGTGACTTTCATTCATCTACACTAAGTCAAGTTATTGCAAATCTATAGAACCGCTAGAACTAATAAAAGATTTTTTAAATAATTGAAATGTGTCTGCCATTCTTGCAGTAAATTTGAAAATGTTGACACCAACTCAGAAACGGGGAAAACTGCCTTTAAAATGCAGAAAATAACATATAAAAATAGCATGAAGAATAAAAGATAATTTCAGAAAAATGTGTACTATGGAAAATAATATATGCAGAATGATCAAAGACAAGGAGAATATAAAGTTGTAACTAGGGGCCTGTGAAATGTCTGTCAGATAATGGTTCTCTTCTAACTGTTCACAGTTTGTTGTCAACTGTATTTGTTACCTTTTGACATTCTTGTTTGTTCCCAGTGCAGAAATTGTGATTATCAACAGGAGGCAGACAACAGATGTATTTATGTCAACAAAATCATGCATGAAGTGGAGTAAGTCTTGATTAATTTGTTAAATTGAAAGTTAAAGCTGTTGATGGCTTTATGTGACTCTTGAAATTACAAGATAAGCTCAAGTATCTTGAACAATGCCCCGTGGAGTTCCCGGGGGGTCAATGAAGAGACAAAGAAAGAATAGGACAACTGTATCCTCAGGCATCATCATACAAGGTGACTAATATGAGGTTGTGTATGGGGCTGGCAACCTCATCATGTCGTACAAGGTGACTAATATGAGGTTGTGTATGGGGGCTGGCAACCTTATCATATCATACAAGGTGACTAATATGAGGTTGTGTATGGGGGCTGGCAACCTCATCATGTCAAACTAATTACCACAACAGGAGCATGTTAATCTTTGTTGCAGGCTTCCTGCTAGGTGACCAGCTACAGTGGTGGCTCCATGTGCGGTAGGGAATGTGAAGGATAATGATGATCTTGAAAAAGAAATTGCTGAGGACCTCTAGGCTAGTGACAAATACAAATAAATGTAGCTTAAAGTCATAATCACATTGTTACAGCATGTCAGCAAAACTGACAAGACATTTTCTGTGTAAACCCTGATAGCAAGTAAAATTAACATGGCTGGGCAGCATATAACTGGATTTGAAAGAACAGGAAAGTTATGGTGAGAGGTAAAAACATCACAATAAATAAGAAATTATGTTTGAAATGTTAAAAGACCCAAAACAGAAAGTGATGAAGAAGAAACTGAGTTGTAGTAGTTGCTTTTATGAAAAATAATGATATGTCGAAAAAAATTTTCATTGAAATAGTTGGATGAAATGCAATAAAGAGTTGATATCCTTGCACCCCCATGTCCTCAGAAGGGACCCTGATACCATCGCAAGAACAGCTATGCTATGGACCCCCGAGGGAAAGCGAAAGAGAGGCCGACCAAAAACAACTTGGCGGAGAACTGTGGAAGCTGAGATGCAAAGAATGAACCACAGTTGGGGCACTGTACGAAGGATGGCCGCCGACCGAGCAAAGTGGAATCAATTTGTTGCTGCCCTACAAGACGCCACCAGGCGTGATGGCCGCTGACTGCTTTGACGGTTGGCGGTTATGGATCAAAGAAGAAGAAGAAGATCCTTGCACCCATTGTGATGTAAATGACACTTTGAGTAAGCATGGTGATTAAAAGAACAAAATTTTAAAATGAAACACATTCATATAGTTCTCAAGTACTTTGGCTCGTGGTGTTGGTGATCATGACTTTCCACAAAAACCTTTACCTAGTGCCATTTATGAATTCTGTTGTTGACTTCTTTCCATGCCATGATGTCAAAACTTCCAGCATCTTTTTTTTCTTGTCCTGTCTGTTTTTCCTTCAATCTTTCCTATTGTCAGATATACTCCAGCTTTCTTTTCATAACATGTCCAAAGAAAATGAATTGCCTTCTAATGTGAGTAATAAGCCTATTTTGTGCACTGGCCTCTTTTCAGGACATCCTCATTACTAGTTTTAATTGACCGTGGTATTCTTAACATCCTTCTGTAAAACCACATCTCTGTGGCATCCAGGGCTTTTCTAGTTTGTTTACCAGTTGTCCATGACTTTGGTATTTCGTGGATGGACAGAGTGACAGATGTCAAGGTGCTGGTCTTCAGACAGCGCAGACTGTGTTGGCTTGGCCATTTCCGCCACATGGAAGATGTTGGTCGCATCCCTAAAGATATCTTCTACGGGCAACTAGCAGATGACAAAAGAGCAGTAGGTAACCACAGCTGAGGTTCAAAGATGTGTGCAAGAGAGACATGAAGGCACTGGGAGGATGAAGCTGCTGATCACACCAAGTTTGTGATACTCTACGGCGTCACTTCAGATTGGGTGAAAAGAAGCTCTCACAACAAGTGGAAGAGAAAAGAAAACGTCGAAAGGAACACCAGGAAAATAAGCAGCTATCACCTTAAGGGCGCATTCCCATAGTCAGTCATGACTGAAGGGGCTACTGTACTGTCCATGACTCACTTCTGTATGTCAGGATACATTCTAAAACACTGAAGAACTCTCTTTCTTGTATTGTCAAAGAATGGTTGCATAAAATACTTTTCATTTTGTAAAATGCTGCTTTTGCCTAGTCTATTCTTCTATTCACCTCTGATGTGCATCTTCCATCTAATTGTTATTAACCTGCCTAGGGTTTTTAATCTGTGACTTGTTAGATGGACAATATTTTCTACACTGAAAGATCTGGATTATGGAGATGACATTGCACTACTCGTGCATTAACTCTTAGTATCCGGCTGGCCTACTAGAAAGGCCGACGATCGATCGCCGTTTTACTGCCGGCCTTTCTACGAGGCCGAATACGGTTTAGACGGTTCCCGTGTCAATAGCGAAAGATTTAACATTATTTACATACTTTTCTTCCCATAAAAGAGTTCTAATGCCATTTCCGGTCCACCTCATGTTTGAAAATATTGGAATACTCAAATTTGTGTGAAATATTGATCGATTTTTATTAAATTTAGTAGGGTTCATTGGTCCAAAAAAAAATTTTTTTTGTCTGTCTGAGAATGGCTTCGTGCTCAAATGGTCGTTCGAAAAGATTATCAGCTGGACATGCATCACAGCTTATTAAATCATGGATTGATAATGACAGCGATGAGTTCTCGAGCACGGATAGTTCAGATGACGCTGAATTTAGCGATACATTAGCAGATTCTGAGCACAAGGGGACATGTCCCTTGGATGGACCTAGTTATAGAACTGGTAGGGGATTGCTAAAAAGGAAAGGTAAATGCCATAAAAACGAAAGAGAAGATAGATCTAGATCACAGCTGAGATCGGTAATCACAACCTGGTAATGCTGAGCTTCAGAATAACATTATTGAACAGGAGGTTGGGACCCCAAGATGCAGCAATAGTGAATGCAGTCAGCGACCCATAGCTATACTGCTTGCATCAGGACCAGCGAACCAGAGCTGGTCAAGACCGCACTCCACCTCCACGTGGTGGTTCCTGGAAACAGTCTGCAGCAGTGCAGTCTGGCTGAGCGAGTGCGGATCGCAATGGGAAGGCAAACCCGGTCCCTAAAAAATGCCGTGCTGAAGTCGGATGTGTCGACCGAAAGGTGCAGATATCACAGCTTAGGCGTAAACAGACACAACGCAACCACCGTCCTTTTCAGGGTGAACGAGGAAGAAGAAGAAGAACAGGAGGTTGAACTCAGAATGCATTTCGCTTTGTTCCACCTCAGGGCAAGACTCCTGGTGTGAATCCAGATATTGTCCATGAAGACTCACCAGCACTTTTTTGCCTCAAAGCCCTTTTTACAGAGGAAATATTGGAGGAACTTGTGTCTGTCAATGATTATACTGATCACCTCTGTCAGTCAAAAGCTGCAACAGCGAGCACTAGGTCTGTTTATCGCAACTGGCATCCAATAACACTACATGAACTTTACAGGTTTTTTCCTGTTATCATAGCCATGGGCATTGTCAAAAAACTAAAAAATGAGTGATTACTGGTCTCAGGAGCCTTACATACAGACTCCTTGGTTCAGGCAGATATTTACAAGGGACAGGTTTCAAGCATTGCATCACACAATGTTCCATGTAAGTGATGTTGACGCGCTGGGAAAAGCAAAAATTGAGCCATTTCTGCAGAAACTCCTAACATGATTTCAGGAGGCATTTTATCCCTACAAAGAGCTGTCTTTAGATGAAATGGTGATAGGGTGGAAAGGCAGGTGGGCACATAAAATGTTCGAAGCCTAAGAAATATCATGTCAAGACCTTCGGCCTTTGTGACAGTAGTACTGGGTTGATGGTAATTTATTCTTGGTAGATCCCTACAAAGAAATAGAGGAAATTGGGATAGGGTGGAAAGGCAAGGTGTGGGGGGCACATAAAATGTTTACTAAGAAATATCATGTCAGTGATGACAGTAGTACTGGTTACGTTGTCAATTTGTTGATTTACTTCGGTGCCAATACATCATACAGTTCTGAGCTAGATGTAAAGAGCCTGTAGTGGGTTTGATGGTATTGTATGGTGGTGATGGTACTACGTGTGATACATGAGGTCAGCTGTGAAGGCTCCTGAGATAAAATGTAACTGAGAGTTGTCAGAAGGCCCTTCTCGCTACCACTACGACCTCACACTTATCTTTTTTTTTTTTTTTTTTTAATGAATGTGGCTACGTTAAATGTCTAGGGTAATGATATGTAATGTGGTGTGATAGTTTATAGACACACACACAGATATTTACTAAGTCTAATAATATTAACAAATGTTATAATACACTGAACTAACTCAAGTGTGTAAAATTTTTGATAGAAATTTTTTTACATTTTATTTTGTTCTGGATCAAGTTTTATTTTGACCAGAACTTATAAAAGATTTAGAAATTATGAAAGAAATGCATGGAATATTACATAATAAATGCAAGAGTGTACATATGTAAGTACTAGACTATTTAGTTTTATTAATGTTTATACTAGTCATCTAATTGGGAGGATATCCTAATGCTGTTGGGGTGGCCTCATCACTCCAGTCTATATTGACTACACCTTGTCCAGAAATGGCAGGAATTTTATGGGATTGTTAGTAACTAAATGGAGTTGGTGAATTTCCAGCAGACCAGAGGCTCACTCAACTTTGAAGATGTAGCTCTGGTGCTGAGATCTGGTGGCCCCACCTCTCCGTGCTTGGGGGCAATAATAGTCTGCTCTGACACAACGTTACTGCACGGATCCACTCTGGTAAAATCACCAACTTAGTTTACACCGCCTTGGTGACAACTGAAACTCACAGCTCTGCAATCAAAGTATTGGCTATGTGTCAAAAGTCCATTCTCTAACCATGTCTGGACACAACACTACACAACAACAACACCATATAGACAGGTCAGATCTCTCTGACCATACAGCACATTTTACCATGGTGGTTTCACATCAGATAGGTCCTCCCAGACTACAGATTCTGAAATATATTTCTTAGTTTCCTCCCCTAAAATAGTATAGGTAATATGTTTCATTGATCTCAACACTTGATCTGTCCTTCCTAATCCTTGCTGGAGTTTATGTATTTTATTTGTCTCTAGACCCTGAACTGGGGCGGGGGGTCCAGAGCAAATCCTTACTTGTTTGTAAGGCTAGATTTCGATATGGCAGTATCAAATCACTCGAAACATTAAACAATATTCAAAATATACAAAGAAATAATTTCAATCTTACCAGATTATGAATAAAGAACACAGAAATGCTAGCAAAACTCAGCTGAGCTGCTGGCTATAGTATGGCGTCCCTGAACTTATTTCAATTTATTTCATTTGGAAATCACCACACTTGAAATTTACTGTGTCTATCACTGGACAACTATTGAGGAATGGCCCCAAATGCGCGTCTGAGCGCCGATAATATGATTGTCTGTGGCCAATCACTGCCTTGTGTTTTTCAATTCAAATTTCCTACACTAAAGTCATTTCAGTCATGCTTCAGTCAAGTATGGATTTTTATCTGTTAGTCTGTCCGTCTCTACTTGCGTTTTCACAAAAACGTACTTGTTTTTTGAACCAACCTATTCATCCCCTCTACAATTTTGCCTGAAAAGTTATTTTTAGCCACAGCTTCCACCAATTCCCCTTCTCTTTCATTCTAACTAGATTTGGACACTTGAGTCTTCAAGGTCGCGATTTTTGTGCAAATAGTGAGATGTTTGATTCAATGCAGTCTTTCGCTGTTGTGAACAACACAGTCTTTTGTCAATGTCTTCATTATTATCTATCCGTCTGTATAATTAAAAGCATATTATTTCACTGCTCAGAATGGGCCATCCGGCCAGCTAATTTTTATATTCCTAACATTAATATTAAGAAAAAGTTACTTTTTGAATTTTGTAATATTTCAAGCATCTGCGTTTAGCCGCTGAATTCAAATAAAAGGCTTGGTATCGCAAAAGCGTCCAATAAATGACTGTGGCGTATCATATCCAAGGTCCCTTCTGTCGAATTCCTTACTTTATGTCAACTTGGGGGGGGGGAACGTGACTTTCCTCCTTGCCCCACCAATTTGCGTCCATTAACCTCGCTAGTTCAAGTACGCGTTCAGTCAGATTTTTGTCTTGTGATCCTCGTTCCGTTTTGCCTTCAAGTCTAACACCTGATGACCCGCGGCGCGGGCGATCATGTATTCCAGCAGCTTACGCATTGGTTTTTTATCCCTACGTTGTATCATTGGAGATATTTTGACGTTGTATCACTGTTAATTTTTACGACAGAGCCAACAAGCCATCAAAATCTTTGATAGACTGCTAAAACCAAAAAGCTACAGACTTTCCTAAATGGGTGCATGCATAGAATAGAGGGATTAAAATGGTATGACAAGGTTACCAACGTGGAACTGATGACAAGTGCCAGTGGAACAAGAGATGAGAAGAAGACGATGGTGATGGATAGGACACACACTGAGGAAACCTGTTGATAGCATTACAAAGCAGTCCTTGTTCTGGAACCTCCAGGGTAAGAGAGGCCGAGGAGCATAGGCCTTCAACAAACACATGCCAAGTCCTCCTGTCACGTGCCATCATCTCAAGTTCTTTCCACGTTCTCCTCATCATTTTCACCTGTTTCCAGCTCCCTTCTCCATGTGCTTCTTGGTCTACCTCTGCCTCTCTTGCCCTGGGTATTCCAGAACAAGGACTGCCTTGTAGTGCTATCAACAGGTTTCCTCAGCGTATGTCCTATCCATCACCGTCTCCTCATCTCTTGTTCCACTGGCACTTGTCTAGTTCTTGTCATCAGTTCCACGTTGGTAACCTTATCATACCATTTTAATCCCTCTATTCTATGCAAGCACCCATTTATGAAAGTCTGTAGCTTTTTGGTTGTTGTCTTTGTTGTTCTCCATGTCTCGGAGCCATACAATAGGATTAACTTCACATTTGAGTTGAAGATTCTTATTTTCGTGTTGGATCCGATTTCTCTTGATCTCCATATATTTCCCAATGCAATGAAAGCTCCTCTTGCTTTTTGTATTCTTATTTTGATATCACTGTCTGTCCCTCCAACTTTGTCTATATTGCTGCCAAGATATGTGTACGATTCTACATCTTGTATTGGTGCTTCTTCAAGTTCAACCCTGTTATCATTACCTGCATTTATTCTCATTATCTTTTCCTTGTGTATTTTCAGACCCAATCGCTGTGACCTCTCATCGAGTGTTTTCAATTTGTCATGCATCTGATTATGGTTTTGGGACAGAAGAGCCAAGTCATCAGCAAAATCCAGATCATCCAACTGCTTAGTTAGAGTCCACTGGATTCCATTTCTGTTGTGTGTTGTCGATGTTCTCGTAACCCAGTCTATTGCTAGTAAGAAAAGAAACGGAGACAAGAGGCATCCCTGTCGCACTCCTGTTCTTATCCCAAACAGTTCTGTAAGCTATCCTTCATGAAGAACTCTGATGTCATGTCTTCATATGTATTCTTTATTAAATTAATGATCTTCAGGGGAACTCCATAATGCCTCATCAATTTCCACAGTGATTCTCTGTCCACACTGTCAAATGCCTTTTCGTAGTCCACAAATCCGATGTATAGTGGTGAATTCCATTCCACACTCTGTTCAACTATTATTCTCAAAGTGGCTATCTGGTCTGTACAGGATCTTTTTTGTCGAAAACCTGCTTGTTCATCTCTTAGTTTCTTGTCTATGGAGTTAGCCCATTAGTAATGAACAATAATGTGTTAACGCCGCATAATGAATTTTTCATACAGTAACTATGGGCAGAAAGCAGTGACAAATTTATTAAATATACACACTTCCAGGGATTCCCCCTGTGGTGAAACTTGTTGAGAACCCAGCATCACACACTAAGCTTGGAGAAGTCACTTGAGCCTCAGGCGTAATTCTTTGACTTGGTTGACTGCATGCAGAAGGATCTCACTGTGGACCCAGTGAAAGGAAGGGGAAGCTGAGAAGCGGCTTTGTGCAGGACGTGACAATTCCTTGGGAGAGCTCAGAACCAGAGTACAGTATTTTAGCTCTGCATAGTTGGAAAGCCCCCTTGGAATGCGGGGAATGCACAGTATGCCACACACTTCTTACTCCTAGCTTTAAATGCAAGCAAAGCTGGAGAAACTGGAGCTCATGACTTCAACTCAACATGTTTTGGAATGGCAGAAAATCTTAGATCTACAGTGTTTTTTTTTTCTCTAAACTTTGTATAAAGAAGACACAATACATATAGACAAAGGATTCATTTTGTTTTTCTTTTCAATCATGTAATTTGTATGATGTCTGTACAGAGGTGCTTATGTCTGCTTCGATGACCTCTACCCGAATTCCACCTGGGCCTACAGCTTTTCACATCTTTTAGAAGTTCTGCTTTCTCTATTACTTCCTTATTTGATATTTCACAGTTAACTTTTAACTCTTTTTCTGCTGTCTGGGTGTATTAGAGAGATTGTGGTGCTGGTCTTTTTAAATCTCACATAAAATGTTCTGTCTATCCCTTCATTTGGTTTTTGATGTTACAAATCAGCATTCTATTTGTGTCCTTAATAAAATCTTTTGATTGCTTGTTATCCCTGTTAGCTTCTTTCTACACGTGTAGATCTCTCATATTACATTTGACTGCATCTTCTTTTGCTGCTGTTGCTAACATCTTGGTGTGTTTCCTTTTGGCTCTTCTGATACTCCTTACGTCTTTTCTTCCTGTGATGTATATTTTATGAGCCTTTGCTCTAGAACTAATGATTTTGCTTTTATTTAGATTACCTTTCATTTTTGTTCTTCCTGCTATCATCCATGCTTTGTGCTGACTTTGGCTTTTCCAAGAACTTTTCTGAATGCCCCATTGTTCTGATTTTGAAGCATTTGGTACTTATTGGATATTGTGCGAGCACATTTTTCAGTTTCTTAGATTTCTGAGATATTCTACATTAAACCACTGCATGTAGCTATGTGTTGTTGTATATCATAGTTTCATCTTTATTTTGGCTAACAGAAGATGATGGTCAGGTGCCACATCTGCTGCTCTGTATAATCTTACGTAATTACATAACGATGAACTGCACTGTTTCTTTATGCGTATACAGGTAATTTTTTGTCCTGGTCTCATTAACTCAGTATTCACTGGGTAACATCTCACAGTGTAATGGTAGAGAAAACACAAAAGGGGACATAGTACTTTTCAAGCTGGCAGAAACACATGCAGAAAGACACGATTGAGATTTTTGTGAAAATAAGCAAACTGATTTCATGGCAGATTACTTTATAAGATTGGTTAATTGTAGGCACATGACAGCATGCTCAGACATTCCTGTATTTGGTCTTTTAATTTCATTTTACCATGAAGACTGACTATCCATCACCAGTGTTACCGGGGCCCGAAAGGGGAGCAAAGAATAACCCTACCATCTTCTTCTTCTGTCCTTAGCCACAGACCGTCAAAGCAGTCAGTGGCCATTACGCCTAGTGGCGTCTTAGAGCAACAGCAGATAGGTTTTCTTTGCCATTGTTTCCCATCACGCCTAGTGGCGTCTTTAGGGCAACGGCAAATCAACCCATTTGCTGTTGTTTCCGTAATCGAAGTGACTGGCAACGGGTGATCAGCCCGTTGTGATAACCCTACCATGCATGTCGTAAAAAAGCGACTAAGGAGGGTTGGGCATGGGGCTGGTTACCCCATCCCGTAAAAAACTTTTTACCACAAAAACGTCAACAAACATGGACAAGTCAAATAAAGAAGATAAATCAACTCAGCCGCCCAAGCCAGAAGAAGGTCCTCTGGAAAAGAGGCGCATGAGTCTGGGTTGCCGACTAACCTTTTTTTGTCTAGGAACTGGAAATAGAGGTGAAAATGATGAGAAAAACATGGAAAGAACTTGAGCGAATGGCACAGGACAAGAAGACTTGGCATGTGTTTGTTGAAGGCCTATGCTCCTTGGGGAGCTAAAGGGTATTGATTGATGAAGACTATCCTGCAATTCAGTTTCGGTATTTTGTTTCATAGACTGATAAACTGAATTGTGAATACTTCTTCCAACCAGACACGTTACGTGTAACACTATTCTGTTTAGATAAACAACATTAGGCTAGTTGAGCATTATGAAAGAAACTCTTTATAACTGAAATGTGAATGCAGGTTCACTCATTCACTGGTTTATTCAGAGCCTTTTAGAGATGGTTAAGTGTTTCATCTTTTGCATTTCAGTGAGCTAACACAGATTGTTGGTGATGTCATTGCTGATCCAACTCTGCCACGCACGGAAGATCATCCATGTCCTAAGTGTTCTCACAGGGAAGCTGTATTCTTTCAGTCCCACAGCACAAAGGCAGAGGTAAGCAGGAACCTGCTGAATTAAACTTTGTTTGCAGAGGTTAACTTGAGTCTAGAGTTATAGTAAATATTTTATAACAAGAACTTATTTTATCAAATATAATTTGTTTAAACAAAAAGGCTGCTTTTATTTGAACAGTGTTGCTGATTGATTGTTACTAACATTTATTTTTACTTGTGTCATTCAGGAAGGCATGCGTCTTTACTATGTGTGTACCAACCCACAATGTATGCATCGGTGGACAGAGTAGTTGCTTTTACCACAGACAATGCTGGGTTCTGGCTGGCTGTGTGACAACAATGCTGGGTTCTGGAACACCTAGCAATTGAACTTCACATACAAATGTTAACATACCAAGTATCAGTGGAAAATATTCAAGTTCCCAGTTGTAAATAAATATCACAATAAAATTTCTTATGACTGCTTAGTGTGATGTGTACTGTTGGCTTGTTTGAAATGTTGCCATTTTGCATTTTTTAATTTTTCCAAATAGGAATGAGCCCCAACAAAATCACACAACTGACTGACTTTTACAACAAAATCACACAACACACTGACTGACTTTCACAACAAAATCACACAACACACTGACTGACTTTCACATACATTTATTAGATGAATAAATGATTTCATCACTGAATTTTTTTTTTTTCTTGCAAGTACAATTTCATATCTTTTTCCTTACCAGTTTTTAAGTCACAGGTCTTGCGTCTGCTTACTGAGCAGATATTGCACATTAAAAACCAAATAAAACTGTCCACTTCTGATATTCTTACATGCTGTAACAAAATTTGACACATCCCATTATGTGAAAAATGCACTTTGCTTTGTCCAATTTACTGCAATAGTTTATTATGATTAAGATCAGGTGTCCTTTATTAAATAATCATTATGCCAATATCAGTTGTCACACCAGAAACTGAAAGGCACATTTAAATATTTTCATTTCAAGTGCCTCACAAACATTATAATTAATAATGAAATGGAAGCCAATCATCACTTTCTTCTCACTGCTTCTCTCTTAAATGGTAACGGCAGACGAACTAAAGTTGTTAAGATGGCTAAATGCAAGTCAGTGGTAAGATGTTGAATCTGCTGGAGATGAGTGGTAAATATGTTTTTCTATAGTGCTTTAAGCTGGCTACCTGTACGCAAGCAAAAAAAAAAAAAAAGTTACATTTTAATAATGTATTCACATGATGCAAGACTTAATGAACTATGAATACACTTTGACAGCTATATAGATGCCAAACATTAATGGGTGTCTCTGCAAAAGGCTCTTATATCTGACTCCACTAAAGTTTAAGAGAAACCCTTTCTATACTTTGTGCACTGAAATGCACATGGTTTTAAAAAAAAGTCAGCATAAATATGTACATAAACGTTTATACATTCTAGCATGCAGAAAGTATCCAAAAAGAAAAAAAAGAAATCTTTGACAATACATTGGTCCTCAAAATCTGTGGCCGGAATTATTAGGCAGAAAAAGATCCACTCTGAATTCAATTTTATATAATTAACAAATGCAAGTGTTAAGTTCTCCACTATAGCTGAATTTAAAAAAAAAATTACTACTGAGACAATATCACAGCTGACATAAGCGTATGTGTTTGATATGACTAGTGTTTCTTGCAGCAAGATCACAGTTGAATAAGCTCTGTCAATCAATTATGCAATGAAATAATCAAGTTGCCCAAAAGTTGATGAGACAAGTTAACCAGAAGAACATTTTCTGCAGTATGTGTCTCCTTTTATTACTGAAGAATACTTGATCTCCAGAAGATATACTACATTTCTGTACTGTTTGTCATGTTCAAGTATTCTGGTGCATTATCACCCTAAACAGCTGAAGATAAATCAACGTACACAGAAGCTCAAAGAAAAGAACAGCCTAAGCATAAACAGTTACCAAAAAAAAAAAAAAAATGAAATGGATCATATGCAACAAATCTTTATCAGTGGAAGTAAGAAGAGTTCAGTGCTACACAGACGATCCTGTCTTAACAAACAAGATTTCAGGCCACAAAAGTGAGGTTTTGTAGAAGAAAGTTGAGCAGCAACGGACAAATGAGAAGAATAACATGTCCTGAAAGATGCAAATGAAGCTTACACGAAAGAGAGGCTGTACATTTCTATTTGGCATGTTATGAGAACAGAAGAATTAAAAGCCTTATGACAACAGACAAAACTAATGACAAAGCCTTATGACAACAGACACAGCTAATGACAAAGAAGACAGATGACAGCAAAACTGGACTGTAGAACAAGAGAACTGATAAACAGCAACTGGGATCAGTTATGGAGACACATTATTATCTATGCTTGTCAACATGGTACATGAAAAAGAATGCTCATAATTGGCATGTCATATGGCATGTCGTCCCATTTACAAATGTATTTATAGTATTCTGTCATCGTGTGCCCGCTATAGTATAATGAAATATTAATGGCTTCTGTTAAATCACTCTATAAGATGCAGATTATCGTTACACATTTCATTGACTGCCATTCCATTAATCCCTTCTTTATCTTGGGTTATTTATTCTTTTTTTCTTTAATTTAATTGAGAAATTTGTAAACATTCTTGCTGTTAAATTATTGCAACTCGCACATTTAAAATAACCAAAGGGGAAACCATCAACTGGTTAGGTTACCAAAACCGTGTTTTAACTGAATTAGCTGCGATAAGATACTGGTTTTAATTTATGCTAATTATAATCTTATTAAACTAATTAATCAAATGCACCATAACAGATCTTCAAAAAGCTGCTATCCTTTATCCCATAGCCGAAACTGTCAGGGGAGTGTTAGAGACTTCACCATACTAGGCCAGCTTTAAGGTGGGGGTGACCTATTCCCTACGCTATTTGTCTTCCCTAAACTCGAGCAGTCCGGTACACATTTACAGCAGGGTAGACTGGAACGGGACACAACCAGGTTTCAATCCTGGAACTCAGTAACTGTGCCACGAGAAGAAAGTGCTCGAACCGCTTAAAGTAAAGTATCATATTTGGAAAATGTAAAACATCAAATGCTTTATGCAAGCAGGGATTTTTTTTTTAAAATGAATCTGAAAAATACAAAAAAGCTTTTAAAGTATGTAAAAAAACATGATTTACATTTTAGAAACTTTTATTTGAAGTCATCTGAAATGTAGACTAGCCTGATAAGGATTGTTCAAAATTGGTGGGGGATACATTGAAAGTTTGGAAGAAAACAAATCTATATCCACTATTAAAAAACAAAATGATGGGGAAAATGTTCTCAACAAATATTAATATAACAAAATAAAAGGGCAAATTTTAGTATCAAACAGATGTTAGTCAAATATAAAAAGCAATATTTAACACATACAAAAATTTACTTCCTCACCATGGTGTCAAAAGTGTGGAAGTACATGTCCAAATTGCTTGTCATATGAGAACAGCACATGTTTAATGGTCTTTTCCTGTTAAAACTAACTTCTAGCGACAGCCACTACTTGAATCAATCAATCAGTGCTCTTTAGCTCTCCAAGGAGCGTAGGCCAGGTCCTCCCTATCACGTGCCATCAGCTCAATTTCTTTCCCTCATCATTTTCACTTCTGTCTCCAGTTCTCTTCTCCGTGTGTTTTTTGGTCTACCAAAATCTATATGTATATATTACAAAGGACTACTCAAGTACCCTGTGAATAATTTTCCTGATTACATATACAGAACTCTCCAACTGAAAAGTATTCCCTGCTAAACACTTCGGATATACCTGGAACACTACTGTCATTTATTTAAAATAAAAAATCAATGACAAAACTGACAGATTTGCAAATGTTACACTGTAAATACATGGACCTTTAAGTACATAAGTACAATGTCTGGTGGTCTAATTAGAGTGGTGCAAAAACTATCGTTCGTTGCTATATGGAACTGTCATCCATTCAAATGTTTGTTCGTCAGCAACAAAGCCATAAGGCACCTGATAACCATACTATCTATCTATCTTTGTTGTCATACTAGATGTTACAAATTTCAAGACAATAAGTTTTTTCAATTAATTTACCTAACACAAAATGTTTAAAATTTAACCATACTATGAATATGTTCTTGTAATCAAAGCCAGGTATTGCATATTTCAAGGAATAAGTTTTAGTTATTTACCTTACATAGAAACAAAATAAGTAAAACTGTAAATTTAACTTGGACCAAATAACGTAAACACAAAGTCATCATAACCAAGCTATATGTTGCTAATTTCAAGAAAAGATAAGTTTCTGTGTCGACTGCCTCGTACAGACATAAATAATATATGTAACTCTAAAAATGACTAAAACTTTTACAAAACTTGCTAAAAGAACGAATGATCTTTTTCTTCAGCTAATTCTTGCACTAACCATTCAGATTAAAAAAATAAATACTTTTACAAAAACTGTAGGGGAAAAAATGGCATTACATCTAGTTGACTGAGATAACAATGCCTCTACCCTGGTGAAATAGTAATTATGTGCTGTTTTATGAAAGCATTAATGTCATCCGTCAGCCATGTTACTGGTTGTAAGCAAACAATACAAAAACCATCACCCTTTACACTGCATGTTCTATGGAGGGAAATTAATGGATCAATGAAAACTGTCATTTTTGATGACCTGCAGAAGTATCAAAGTAAACTCATGGGATAATGGGCTAGGTGGAAGGAGAGAACACCTGAGCTGGGCTCAGTAAATCATGTACGAGGTCAAACAAAAATAACTACCACTGGTGAAAGCAGTGGATACAGAAATAACACAGGAGCCTGGAAAAATTATTATTGCTTCTAAAAATTTTAAGTGCCAGGGCCATCTAACACCCAGAATTTCTTCACCCCTGGGTTAAAACACTTTCTACCTGTCAAGTCTGCAGTGCTGTTATTTAAAATATAGTGTCTGTTACCTGTGAGTTCTGTAATATATATTCAATTCTTCCTTCAAAAATCAAATTCTTCCTTCAAAAAATCAAAGTAATGATTTACCTCCTTTATTTTAGTTTCAAGAAATGTATCTGACAGTAGAGATGCCAATAAAATTACTCTTACATCTCTTAAAAACATCAACAAACACCAGAGAACTGAATGATTAAAGTCACAAACATGAGCAGTGTATGACCTTCTGACATGAAATGATACAATGAAGCAATGCATACTGGAAACAATGCTATTGTACATAAGCAGTGTCTATTAACAAACAAAAATTGAACTTCTTGTGATAATAGCTTTCTATATGAGAACGGCACAACGGGCTGATCACCCGTTGCCAGTCACTTCGATTACGGAAACAACAGCAAATGGGTTGATTTGCCGTTGCCCTAAAGACGCCACTAGGCGTGATGGGAAACAATGGCAAAGAAAACCTATCTGCTGTTGCCCTAAGACGCCACTAGGCGTAATGGCCACTGACTGCTTTGACGGTCTGTGGCTAAGGACAGAAGAAGAAGAGAAGATATGAGAACGGGCAAAAAAATCTGCATAAACGCATGCATTAATAAGAGGCTTTTATTAGATAAAGTTTCCATGTTTTGAAAATTCCACTGAGAGTTAATTATTAAGGTCCTGCAGATGTTACAACACAGTAGTTCTAGATAAATCTGACCAAAATATGGATGAAATAATTTATTTGAAATATACATTTAGAGAGAAAGAATTATGTATTCAACAAGTAAGTTGCTACTAATTAATTCTGACAAATGAAGCACAGTGACGTCCACTAATGCAGCCTTATACTGTTGCATTATCAGATTGTCTCACACTGATGTCCCACTGTCACTGGTTGATGCAGCCTGTATGGAAAAACAGAACACATATTTATCCCACTGATCCACGTACAACTATTCTGTAAGACAGCTCAGGATAAACAACTATTCTGCAAAACAACTCAGAATAAACTGTTCTGTAAGACAACTTAGAATAAGCAGACTACTTGATATTTCATTACTAATATTAATTATATCTTTATAGATAGCACTTTGATCTTAGTCTTACCCAGAAGGTCAAGCAGTGTTGAAAAATACCTCATTATAATGATCTTAAATAAGCTTGAAATGTTATTTAAGATGCAAGAGTCCATAACGGTGTGTGTATTACAAAACCTATAGTATAATATTTATTCCATAATCTAATGCCAATGGAAACGGTACAGAATATCGTTACAATTTAACTAGGCACCTCTAAAGAATTTAAGGTAATAATTTATGTAATACAAATTATAGCATTCACAGATACAGCAAAAATGGGGACAGTGGTTACATCATGTACTGACTATTATCAGAAACAGTATGATCACACGACTATTTAGAAAAATGGAGGGTAACAATGGAAAAACCAAAAATAATCACTTTATTTTGGGAAATAAAGAACTCAGTTATATAGATGAAAAAGGAGACTACAGAAAAATACAACATTCAAGTATTTTTATGTTGGTGGTTAAAATGATCACTTAGGATATATTATGTTTAGTTTTGGGGGTGGAAAGGTGTAACATTAAACAATATTTACCAGGATTTAACAAGGAAAACAGTCATAACAGATGGAGATAATAGCTGACTACATTCATAACCCTCCACTCCCAAAGGAGCATAGACCTTCAACAAACACATGCCAAGTCCTCCTGTCACGTGCCATCATCTCAAGTTCTTTCCACGGCTCCTTATCATTTTCACCTCTGTTTCCAGCTCTCTTCTCCATGTGCTTCTTGGTCTACCTCTGCTTCTCTTGCCCTGGGGGTTCCAGAACAAGGACTGCCTTGTAATGCTATCAACAGGTTTCCTCAGTGTGTGTCCTATCCATCGCCATCGTCTTCTTCTCATCTCTTGTTCCACTGGCACTTGTCTAGTTCTTGTCATCAGTTCCACGTTGGTACCATTTTAGTCCCTCTATTCTACGCAAGCACCCATTTGTGAAAGTCTGTAGCTTTTTGGTAGTTGTCTTTGTTGTTCTCCATGTCTCAGAGCCATACAATAGGACTGACTTCACATTTGAGTTGAAGATTTTTATTTTCGTGTTGGATCTATATTTCCCAATGCAATGAAAGCTCCTCTTGCTTTTTGTATTCTTATTTTGATATCACTGTCTGTCCCTCCAACTTTGTCTATATTGCTGCCAAGATATGTGTACGATTCTACATCTTGTATTGGTGCTTCTTCAAGTTCAACCCTGTTATCATTACCTGCATTTATTCTCATTATCTTTTCCCTGTGTATTTTCAGACCCAATTGCTGTGACCTCTCATCAAGTGTTTTCAATTTGTCCTGCATCTGATTATGGTTTTGGGACAGAAGAGCCAAGTCATCAGCAAAATCCAGATCATCCAACTGCTTAGTTAGAGTCCACTGGATTCCATTTCTGTTGTGTGTTGTCGATGTTCTCATAACCCAGTCTATTGCTAGTAAGAAAAGAAATGGAGACAAGAGGCATCCCTGTCGCACTCATGTTCTTATCCCAAACGGTTCTGTAAGCTGTCCTTCATGAAGAACTCTGCATGTCATGTCTTCATATGTTTTCTTTATTAAATTAATGATCTTCAGGGGAACTCCATAATGCCTCATCAATTTCCAAAGTGATTCTCTGTCTACACTGTCAAATGCCTTTTCGTAGTCAACAAATCCGATGTATAGTGGTGAATTCCATTCCAGACTTTGTTCAACTATTATTCTCAAAGTGGCTATCTGGTCTGTACAGGATCTGTTTTGTCAAAAACCTGCTTGTTCATCTCTCAGTTTCTTGTCTATGGACTCTTTTAATCTTTCAAGGATAATCCTGTTTAATACTTTTCCTGGCACTGAAAGCAACATTATTCCTCTATAATTTGTGCACTCTTGTAAATTTCCCTTCTTAGGCAACTTAACCAGATATCCTTCCTTCCATTCTGCTGGTATCTCTTCCTTTTCCCAGACTTTACCAAGTAATTTATATAACATCTCTGTAGCCGTGTTGATATCTGTTTTGATGGCCTCTGCTGGAATGCCATCAGGTCCAGACGCTTTTCCATCTCTTAGAAGCTTTATGGCTTTCTTTATTTCTTCCTTCATTGGTTTTTCACCATTAATTTGTAGCTCTTCTTCTGCTGGCTGGATGTCCGAGGGGTTTTGTGGAGCTGGTCTATTGAGAAGGTCCTCAAAATATTCTGTCCACCTCTTCATTTGCTCTTGTATATTGCTGAGCAGTTTTCCATTCTCGTCTTTTATGAAGCATGACTACATTAGAAGCATGCAAAAGCAAAAAACCAACAATTTTTGTTTATTAAAAAATAATTCATATGACACATTTTACATGTTAAAACAAAAAACATGGAATAAGAGTAAACTATTTATGTGCAACTGCCTCGTACAGACATAAATAATAAATGTAACTCTAAAAATGACCAACACTTTTACAAAACTTGCTAAAAGAACTAATGATGATCTTTTCCTTCAGCCAATTCTTGCACTAACCTTTATGTACGACAAGGTTACCAACGTTGAACTAAGGACAAGAACTAGACAAGTGCCAGTGGAACAAGAGATGAGAAGAAGACGATGGCGATGGATAGGACACACATTGAGAAAACCTGTTGATAGCATTACAAGACAGTCCTTGTTCTGGAACCCGCAGGGCAAGAGAGGCAGAGGTAGACCAAGAAGCACATGGAGAAGAGAGCTGGAAACAGAGGTGAAAATGATGAGGAGAACGTGGAAAGAACTTGAGATGATGGCACGTGACAGGAGGACTTGGCATGTGTTTGTTGAAGGCCTATGCTCCTTTGGAAGTGGAGAGTTATGAATGAATTTATGTGCAAGGGTGTGCATTATCAATCAATACCCTTTAGCTTCCCAAGGAGCATAGGCCTTCAACAAACACATGCCAAGTCCTCCTGTCACATGCCATCAGCTCAAGTTCTTTCCAAGTCCTTACTTTCATTTGTCTCCAATTCTCTTCCCCGTATCTTTTTTGGTCTACCTCTGCCTTACTTACACTGAGGATTACAGAACAAGGACTGACTTGTAATGCTATCGACAAGTTTTCTCAATGCGTGTCCTATCCATCCATCGCCAGCATCTTTTTCTCATCACTTGTTTCACTGGCACTTGTCTGGTTCTTGCCATCGGTTCCACACTGGTGACCTTGTCACTCCACTTCAAACCATCTATTCTATGCAAGCACCTATTTATGAATGTCTCTAGCCTTTTCATTGCTGTTTGGTATGCATCATAAATACTATAAATTCTTCTCAAGACTCAGAAGTTCACACCACTGACCACAAGTAATAAAATACATAAATCAGTAATAAAGCTGAATTATTTCAGAAATGGGAGCCGCGCTAGCGTAGTGGTTACAACACCGCTCTGACGACCGGGTGATTCAGGATCAAACCCGGGCGACGGCATTTGAGGATTTTTCATCGACCGGGATTTGGACTGGATTAACTCGAGACCTGGCGAGAACATTTGAAGGAGTGTCGTCGACCAGGGACTGGCGGCTCCTGAGCCGACCCAGCTCTAATGGGTACCTCCGAAAACGGCGAGTATCTGCCTGAATGGCGAGGGACACTTGTCTCTGTACAAGAAAATAGGATACTCACGTAAAAATCAATGTCCGGTTAGACATTAAAAATAACCTGAGATTTCGCCTCGAGTATTAGCGGGCGTACGAAAAAAAAAAAATAAAAAAATTCAGAAATCTTTACTACATCTGTTTTGAACACTACAGAAAACAAACTATGTTTGAAGATAATGAAAGCATTAGTAACACTTCTTTAATGAGAAGCACAATAATAAAATAAAGACTACGTTTGAAGCTGAAGATGTTACAGCTACTGTTCACAAAAATTAAAATACATTTTAAATAGAAAAGCATGCATTAACAAAGCCTTCCCTAAAATACCTTAATATCAAGAAAAACTAACATCTGGTTAAAAGTAAAAATAAAATAAATAAATAAACAAGCCAGGAATGCTACAGCTGAGAAGTTTACAGCCAATCTATACTTTAATATTCATTAATGATTTGTTAACCTTTAGTTTTTAAGAAACACCATGGAAAAATGGATAAGACAAAAGCATTGGAACAAGTTTGTAGAAGATGCTCAGAAGACTCACTACCAAAGAAGAAACGTGCAACAAAAGATATTTGCCACTTTCAAGCTCAGACCTGTCATCATTTCCGAAGCCCCTATATTGCCATAAATAAAGAGGAAATATGTTAAGGTATGTTTTTTTAATAAAGTCTTTCTTTGTTTTATACTTTTAAATTTGTCTTCAGTGCCAGAAATTTGAAGATTTAAACATTATTCTTAATCTCAAATAAGTAAGAAAATTACTGTCGATCTTAAATAGTAAGTGCATGCAATATATTTACTTCTCGTGCAAGAAATAATTTTCTCTCATTCAAATGCTCACAGCTATAAGCTCCAATAAGTAATGTCCATTATTAGAAAATATATTTGCAAACTTACTGGATTTTATCCTAAAATTCTAACTTGTTTTGTAAAACTTATTCACTCTAAAATTCTAATTAGCTTTGTATAAACTTTTTCTTGACTTCATTTGAACATCTCAGCTGATGTGAAAAGTTTTGTAAACATATTCACTACTGCTTTCAAACTATCACAGCCAAAGAAATGATCACATGTTCTCAAAGAAAACCGAACAGGCATTCAAATGCAGACACTGAAAGAAAATTTGAAAGTATCATTTGGGACATTCTAAGGTTTAACTTTACGAAGAATGTTACAAGCAACTCGGGAAGATCTAAGGCTTACAGCCATTCAGGACAAACATGAAAATAAATGATAACAGACTCAAGATCTAAGTAAAGAGATGCAACTGAAATTGTCAGATATTCTGCATGAATGTAGACAACCAAACAGCGCACTAGATTCCATAGGGGCTCAGATGGAAAAGCAAGCCCCAGAAAGAACATATCAGGGTTTCAAACTGCAAGTAAGACAATGAGGTACCCTGGATCAGAGCCATTGGAAAGTGTTTGTCCTGCCTTGTATTCCTTTCAGTATGAAGATGACTGGTGATGGTCCCCTTCCACCCTTAAATTAGTATTCTATCCTAAACTTTTTTTTCACATTTTAGCTCCCCTCAGAGCATAGACCATCAGAGTCTGTCCTGGGCACACCATTCCATTACTTAAATTAATCAATGTGCAGGTTTTGCTTCCATTTCATGAGACTTTCCTCTGATTATTTTTCCATATGTATTTCACAGTTAAGGACTTTCTGGTTATATCTAGAAGGGGGGGATAGATAGAATGGTCAAGTGCTGGGGGAGGAGGGAAGAAATCTGATGGTGAATGATGATGTGCCATTAAATCAATGTGTTTCTTTACACAAGTGGGTCAGTGACTTTTATTTTAAACACAGTTCTAGTTATGACCAACTTAGTATTCTCTTATGAAAGAAATGACGAATAACCGATTTATGAAAACTGGCCATACTCTTTTATTTCATGAACAGAATGTAGGGAAAATTTATTTGTTTTTTTTTAAAATGTGCATTTGGCAACAAAAGTGGTTCCTAAACTTGTTTTTCTTTACTTGTTCTTGTCTGCCATGATTCTGCTGCATATAGCAGATGTGATACCTTGAATGACACTGTCCTGAAGAACTTTAACTTGGTTTAAATGTCATGTTTAGAATAAATTTAACAATGAAAATTACTAATGTAATTTATTCTGGACTTTATGTTCACCTGGTAGTATGAAACCATGGTATTTAGATGGGCGTTTAAAAAAAAATGGGTAAAGCACTGAAATGCTGATATGATTAGGCAAGACAATATGCAATATTTTGCTGTAAGACAACCAGCCCTGACAGTGAGCAGTACTCACCAACACTCCCAGCTGTGCCTGCAAGTCGCACCATGAGCACAAAAGACAAAAGAATTGGCAAATGACTAAGAAGTTTACCAATTCTTAAACTAATAAATACTACTCGGTACCCCAACTAATTAAATACTTGTCTTCTTCTTCGTTCGTCCTGAAAAGGACGTTGGTTGCGTTGTGTCTGTTTACAGCGAAGCTGCGATATTTGCGCCTTTCGGCCGACACATTCGACTTCAGCATGGCATTAACTGGGACCGGGTTTGCCTTCCCTCTTCGATCCCTACTCTCTCAGCCAGACTGCAGTGATGCAGCCTGTTTCCAGGACCACCACTTGGAGGTGGAGTAGGGTCTAGGTCAGCTCTGGTTCGCTGACCCTGACGCAAGCAGTCAAGCTATGGGTCGCTGACTGCATTCTCTGTTGCTGCGTCTTTGGGTCCCTAAATACTTGTAAATATACAGATTACATTTTTTATCACATGCTTTTATACTATAAACATGTCATTTGTATCCACAGCACTGTCCGTTGTTCCTACTTGTATGCAATATTTCTAGCATTTCCTGTTTTTTTATTTCTGTCCCTTGTCATTTTCATATTACTCTGTGGATTCCCTATGTTCCTAAATGTTCCCTCCGGTAGATACGATGTGTCACTGGTTGAAATTCAGTAAAACTGTTATTTTTCTGTTTATGATATATTTCACTACTATTTCTTCTAGTGCACCATTTCACATGCACATTTTTTTGTCAGGCAGTCATCATGTTTCTATTAACTTGCTACTACAAATATCACATTTTTTGTCAGACAGTCATCATGTTTCTATTAACTTGCTACTACAAATATCACATTTTTTGTCAGACAGTCATCATGTTTCTATTAACTTGCTACTACAAATATCACATTTTTTGTCAGACAGTCATCATGTTTCTATTAACTTTCTACTACAAATATCACATTTTAGCTCCTGAAGGAGCACAGGGCCACCATTGCAGCTGACCAGAAAGCCTGGTCCAAAAAGATCACTTCCTGTGCTCTTGCCATGGTAGTTTCTGTCGCAATTTGTTTTTCAAAATGTGGCTGCTAGCACCATGCACAATCTCATCTTATGACATGTGATAAGGAAGCAGCGATATTACAGTTCTCCAATATTCAGTTATTCCATATAAATCACAAAATACTGAACAATGCATAGAAATATTAATTAAGTATTCCACATGAAAAAAAAAGGTGTTACCTAAATGCTTCACTAATGTTAATTTCATATGAAACAAAACATATAAGTTTATTCTCATATTAACGGTTTTTATTATCTTGAAAATCAATGCTTTAAAAATGATGCACCCCCCCACCACTAGCTTCTCAGCTGCTTTAGGTAAGTCAGATTATAAGATGCAGAATATGACTATGGCCAGTAACTGGTGTTTGGCTGTTAGTTAAAACCTCATAACTGCTTTAAAATAAGAATGCCTCATGCTGGCAGCACTGGTGACTCACCAGACGTTCACTGAGCTGCTTGTTGGTGGATACTTCTCGCTCCAGGTGTTTTTGCTTCTCAGAAAGTTTAATACGCAGCTACACATCCATCACATCACATGCAACAACATCAAGGCAAGGCCACAAGTGCAGTGTTAGTCAACAGACAATATCATTTAAGAGAGATTAAATAGGATATTTTTCAAGAAAGAAAAAGCACTAGAATACTTAATATTCTGTAAGTGGAAGAACCAGCAAGAATTCTTTATGTCCCTGTGAGGGTGTCTTTTTATTCAACCAAAACTGTTCACATTATTAACTAATGTTTTCATAAAGCAATTAACTTAAAAGTTAAATGGTGTTTTTGATTACATAATTCTTCCTTCATGACACTGATTGGTTGATGAGAGACTGCTAATTACTCATTCTTGGTTAATGGAATTATGTAAATATTATTCCTTGCCACTGATTGGTTGATGAGATAAACTGCAAATTACACATTCTTGCCAATGACTGGTTAGTGAAAGGATGAACAACTTATTAATCCTTCCCATTGATTGGTTGATGAAACTGCAAATTACACATTCTTGCCAATGATTGCTTAATTAAAGGATGTACATATTATTCATCCTTGCCACTGGCTGTGATCAGAGAAATTGCACAAAACAAGTGTAGGTGGTCTCTGACATCAGTGTGTGAAGCAGTATGTTTTTTCCACCACAGAGTAAGCAAGCCTTCTGGAGGAAAGGTTACACATGTAAGATTGGCACTAAACTAGCTGCTGTACTGCTGTAAAGTTAAATATGCGTGACAGTTTAAGCAGAACAAAAACAGGTTTGTTAAGTAAAAACTAAACTAATACAGATACACTGAACAAAAACAGGTTTGTTAACCTTTAGCACGTGCATTCTTTTGGCGAAAATAATCGCCTGCCGCTGCATTCTTTTTCACAGCGTCCCGTTTTTATAGTGGGTGACTTGTAATATCTATAGTTTTTGTGTTTCTTGGTCAATTGCTATCATTTTTGGAATTTATATAAATAAATGAATGGTGAATCTGATGATATAAAATTTGTTTGTGTACATGTTAGATGTGATAGGAAGTGAGGAAAGGAAAGATGAAAAAAACGAAGAAAAAAAATTAAAATAATAAAAAATAATTTTTTTTTAATTTTAAAATTTAAAAAATATTTTTAAAAAATAACCAACACATGAAGAGTCCATATCCCTTGCATCTCAATGAAAGTCATTTGACCAACAGACCAATACAAATCAAATGACGATCTTTTCGTTACACCCATCATCAGTAGCAAAGCAACAAACGCCTCGTCAGCAGTGACATTCAGCCGTAATTCTAAACCTTTCCGATATTCCTAGTCCTAACCCCTAAAATTATACATACTAGCAATGCCATTCTACTTTCGTTTCCATCTCAGCCATCAAACATATTCTGAGAACCGATATCAGCGCTTATAAAGACAAAAATCTCATCCCCACCGCATGGCGTCAGAATCCAATAAAATTAGAGCGAAAATGGCCGCGTGTTCGATGCCGATTCATTTCGATTTAAAAAATTTACAAAAAATAAACGCGGATACACCCATCACTTTTTTAAGATCGGAAACGGAAGCTAACTCTCTTGCAAATAACATTACAACTTAACATCCGGGGCTGAAATCACGTGTACACAAGTCCTAATGCTAGAAACGATGAAATCCGTAAGGCGACACATGTTGCCTCCAGCGTTCAGAACATAGGTTTCTGCGGGCGACATGTGTCGCCTGCAGCGTGCTAAAGGCTAAGTAAAAACTACTAATACAGATACACTGAACAAAAACAGGTTTGTTAAGTTATGTTTGTTAAGTAAAAACTACACTAATACAGATACACTATCTAAACAAGTCTTCTTCTTCTTTGATTCTTAGCATCCGACCGTCAAAGCAGTCAGTGGCCATTACGCCTGGTGGCGTCTTGTAGGGCAAAAACAAATTGATTCCCCTTTGCTCGGTCGGCGGCCATCCTTCGTACAGTGCCCCAACTCTGGTTCATTCTTTGCATCTCAGCCTCCACAGTCCTCCGCCAAGTTGTTTTTGGTCGGCCTCTCTTTCGTTTTCCTTCAAGGGTCCATAGCATAGCTGTTCTTGTGATGGCATTTGTTAAGTAAAAACTACACTAATACAGATACACTATCTAAACAAGTAACACTTCACAAATTACACTAGCGTAGACATATTACTGAAAATCATGAGTGCGTAATAAACTAAACATTGTAGGAATATGAAAGCTAAGCAACTGTTAAGTAATCACACGGTGCAGATATAAAGAAATGAGCACACACATCATAAGTGAAGTATTTTGCCCTCATAGTAGAATTATGCATGTGTTGTTTCAAGATCTCACACTGCATGCATAAGAACAATCCGGTTTCAAGATAATGATCTGCAAACAAACATTGACCAAATTAAACCAGCAATAAAACCCTAGCCATAGTTCCAATGCTTGAAAAAAAACAGGAAAACAAGGAACAAGAAGCAAACAATTGAAAAAAGATAACATTAAAATATGCAATATAAAACAGCATGTGAAACAACTATACCTGATCTACTTCTTCCAATTCTGTGGCTCCAGAATTCTGAAAATAGTTAACACACAGTTATTAATACCTACTTAACAATAGAGCATCAAGTGGCAAAAAGTGGTTAGTAAGCCTGCTTCACAAGGTAAAGCTGACAGGTTCAAAACCTGGTAGCATTACACTCCAGTCTACCCAGCTGTAAAAGGGTACCTGACTTGGCTCATGAGTTAGGGAGGGCAAAAGCAGCAAGGAACCAATCACCTCACCACAAAATGCTGAGAAAGTCCCAAACACTTCACTCTCCTACGGCAATATCTGCTGAGGGACTACCTTTTTCTTCTTTGATTTAAACAATGAAATGTTTCGATTAAATCTTTAACCTTTAGCACTGGACCATCATTGTAGTTGACCTGAAAGCCTGTGCCAGATCATTTCATAAGCTCATGCAGTGATAATGTTATAGCAATTTTGGTATTCATGAGGTAGCTAGCTCCATACACAATTTCATCTTAGTCTAATTTGGCTAGCTCCCATGCACAATTTCATCTTAGTCTAATTTGGCTAGCCCCATGTTCAGTCTCATCTTAGTCTAATTTGGCTAGCCCCCATACACAATTTCATCTTAGTCTAATTTGGCTAGCTCCCATGCACAATTTCATCTTAGTTTAATTTGGCTAGCACCCATGCACAATTTCATCTTAGTCTAATTTGGCTAGCCCCATGTTCAGTCTCATCTTAGTCTAATTTGGCTAGCCCCATGCACAATTTCATCTAATTTGGCTAGCCCCATGTTCAGTCTTATCTTAGTCTAATTTGGCTAGCCCCATGCACAATTTCATCTGTCTAATTTGGCTAGCCCCATGCACAATTTCATCTTAGTCTAATTTGGCTAGCCCCATGCACAATTTCATCTAATTTGGCTAGCCCCATGTTCAGTCTTATCTTAGTCTAATTTGGCTAGCCCCCATGCACAATTTCATCTGTTTAATTTGGCTAGCCCCATGCACAATTTCATCTAATTTGGCTAGCCCCATGTTCAGTCTTATCTTAGTCTTATTTGGCTAGCCCCATGCACAATTTCATCTTAGTCTAATTTGGCTAGCCCCATGCACAATTTCATCTTAGTCTAATTTGGCTAGCCCTATGCACAATTTCATCTAATTTGGCTAGCCCCATGTTCAGTCTTATCTTAGTCTAATTTGGCTTGCCCCCATGCACAATTTCATCTTAGTCTAATTTGGCTAGCCCCATGCACAATTTCATTTGTCTAATTTGGCTAGCCCCATGCACAATTTCATCTAATTTGGCTAGCCCCATGTTCAGTCTTATCTTAGTCTAATTTGGTTAGCCCCATGCACAATTTCATCTTAGTCTAATTTGGCTAGCCCCATGCACAATTTCATCTTAGTCTAATTTGGCTAGCCCCATGCACAATTTCATCTTAGTCTAATTTGGCTAGCCCCATGTTCAGTCTCATCTTAGTCTAATTTGGCTAGCCCCATGCACAATTTCATCTTGGTCTAATTTGGCTAGCCCCATGTTCAGTCTCATCTTAGTCTAATTTGGCTAGCCCCATGCACAATTTCATCTAATTTGGCTAGCCCCATGTTCAGTCTTATCTTAGTCTAATTTGGCTAGCCCCATGCACAATTTCATCTGTCTAATTTGGCTAGCCCCATGCACAATTTCATCTTAGTCTAATTTGGCTAGCCCCATGCACAATTTCATCTAATTTGGCTAGCCCCATGTTCAGTCTTATCTTAGTCTAATTTGGCTAGCCCCCATGCACAATTTCATCTGTTTAATTTGGCTAGCCCCATGCACAATTTCATCTAATTTGGCTAGCCCCATGTTCAGTCTTATCTTAGTCTTATTTGGCTAGCCCCATGCACAATTTCATCTTAGTCTAATTTGGCTAGCCCCATGCACAATTTCATCTTAGTCTAATTTGGCTAGCCCTATGCACAATTTCATCTAATTTGGCTAGCCCCATGTTCAGTCTTATCTTAGTCTAATTTGGCTTGCCCCCATGCACAATTTCATCTTAGTCTAATTTGGCTAGCCCCAAATTTGGCTAGCCCCATGCACAATTTCATCTAATTTGGCTAGCCCCATGTTCAGTCTTATCTTAGTCTAATTTGGTTAGCCCCATGCACAATTTCATCTTAGTCTAATTTGGCTAGCCCCATGCACAATTTCATCTTAGTCTAATTTGGCTAGCCCCATGCACAATTTCATCTAATTTGGCTAGCCCCATGTTCAGTCTCATCTTAGTCTAATTTGGCTAGCCCCATGTTCAGTCTCATCTTAGTCTAATTTGGCTTGCCCCCATGCACAATTTAATCTTAGTCTAATTTGGCTAGCCCCATGCACAATTTCATCTAATTTGGCTAGCCCCATGCACAATTTCATCTAATTTGGCTAGCCCTGCACAGTCTTATCTTAGTCTAATCTTATGACATGCTTGATAGTGGTCTAATTTTGTCCTGATCTCTTCAGAAAGTCCTGGTAACCACACAGGCTACTCACTAGAATAAATATTCACATCCGATTTGTGTTTACCCTTCAGAAAAATAGCATCTTGTATTTAGCCATTGTGATGCTGGACTGTAATTCTGTCCTTCAACCGGCCCGATTCTGTCGTCTATTTTGTATTTTCACAATTTTTTTCTTATCATTTGAATATATATCGTGTTTGGTATTTTTATGTAGGTATTTAAATGGGTTCGTATATGATGGTAGGTTTATTTTACACTCGACCAGTTTTTCTTTCTTCTGAGTTTCCGCGATTTTTCGTTGGTTATGGAAATCGCTATTTTTCGGGCACGCCTGTATGACACGTCAGAAATGCACGTGGACGTGATGCAATTTTGGACACGCGGTCGCGTGGTTTTCAAATTTGATTGGCGGGGCTTGTAGTTATTTTATTTTTCTAGCGTTTCCATTGGTCGAGGGAAAACTTAGGTTATGCATAGGAGAGAACACGCGGGGGTGGCCCCGGTGTGTATAAATAGCCAGTTAGACTGGGGCCAAGTTCTCTATCGTAAGAAATAATTGTCAGCCATCAGACTTCGTATTATCGTCTCCACTGTGGGAACAAAGCGGTATTGGTATGTAGTAGTTTTATTATCGTTTTACTTATTAGTGGGTTTTGAGAAATTCGCCCGTAGTTAACTTCTTCGGGGACATTAACTTTTAAGTTTTAAAACGATAGTGCCATCCATTATCATTTTTGAAGAACGATGTAAATGTAACAGTGTGCTTATTCTTTCTATGATTTTGGCAGTAGATAGGAGCGTGTGAAGTTATGAGATGCACGTGTGCTCATATTTGTAGAATGTTATGTAAAACCACCATTTATTCCTGTGTAGGAGCCGCGGTAGCATAGTGGTTAGTGCACTGGCTTCCTAGCGCAGTGGTCTATGGTTCGATCCCCAGATGAGGCGGGAATTTTTTAGGCCACAAACGGCTCCTGGGTCGACCCAGCCGCAAATGGGTACCAGAGCAACTCTGGGAAGGTTAAGGCGGCCGGCGTGATGCCGACCACATCACCCCTAGTGTGCCGACGGTCAAGATAATATGGGCCTAACACCATATTCCCAATATGCCTCAATGGGCGTGTAACGGGTTCCTTTACCTTTTTTTTTTTTTTTTTATTCCTGTGTATTTACAAATGTAATTTTATTGGGAATCGATTGTGTGTACTAAATTTTATTATGCCTTAAATGTAAGAAATGCAGTCAGAGAGTAAAGATGTATGTTATAAGTGGATTATACTGCTTAGAGGAGTAAACTATTCCTATAGCGAGATTTCATTTAAATTGGGGCTTAAGTAGGAAACCGCATGTGTAAATGTTAAAAAGGAGGCCACGGGATTTCAGACAAAGGATTTCCTAGTTTGAATGTTTGGACACGTGGGTAGCCACGCGTAACAAATAGATAAGAAGCAGACAGGTCGGGAGGTTTCTGTTTACTTCCCTGGCAGATTATAGTTGAGAGAGAGAGGGGGAAGGAGTGAGAATGAAGAGACCCGGGGAATAGAAATATTCTATGTATCGGGTTTCTCAGAACGAGAGAAGGGGAGTAGGAGGAGTGAGATTTAAGTGCCACGTGGGTAATATTATTTTTTGTATTGTTGTACATGATGAGTGCCACGTGGGTAATATTATTTTTTGTATTGTTGTACATGACGAGTGAAGTACTGAGTAAGGGAGTTACAAAGATTAATGGGTTAGAGATGCGTTATGTTGGAGTTGTTATACAATAGACGCATTTTCTTTTAATTTCAGCGAGTCACGACGAAACAGTGGGGGAGCATAATTTTGTCAATTAAAATTATCCATGGCAAAAAGACATATCTCAGGGTCAGAGTACTCGAGTTATCGTCAGGAGCAAAAGAACACAACCTAAACGGTCTATTGCAGTGAAGTTCAATTCTTCAGCAAGACTGGTTTCAATTGCGTACAGCCGGAAATCAAGGCTGTGTTTTTCCTCTAACTCCGGAGCGGGTTAAAAGAGGGAAGCTATTCAGCAGCAGAGAAGTAGTTTGTTTTTCAACAGTTAATCAAGTACCTCATGCTTGACGCCAGAACTTCATCATCATTATCGCAGAATTCAGGAACAGGTGAGAGGGTTAAAATACCTGGGTCTTGAAAGTAACGAGAGAAGAGCGTAACGGAGACGCTGCATCATCAGTCGTCGAGTGTTAGAGAGACACTGAGACCAAGAGAGAGAGGGAGAGAGAGAGAGAGGAAAGGAGGGAGAAAATAGACAGGATCGGTAGGGTCTGTTCATTATCCATTGAAGGATAGACACTGAGCCATTGTGTTACTCCAAGTCTATTATTTTAGCATCTCCAGTGGTGTTAGATAGTGGCGCATATCGCCTACCAAGTTGGAAGCTGTGTAGACGTTTTCATTGAGGAAGAGTCAACCGGACTGAGACAGTAGAATCTTATTTGTGTTAGAGAGTGGAGGCTAAAGTGGACAGCCCCCACAATAGTAGAGTTATTTTTAATCACTAATCATTTTATTGTTCCTCAGCAGGGTGACAGAAAGAGTGAATGTGATTTGGGTTTTTTTTCTAGTGTCTATCAATGTATTCGTTACGTTGTTTTTCAGGCCGTGCAACAGTGCACGCTAATTTTTTTTTTATTTGATGTATGATGAACTTTAATGATTTCTGTGTGTAAATAAATTTATCTATAATATATTTACTGGATCAGCTTCTACACTCTATACTTACTCTATGTTGTCTGTATAGTGATGTCTGTGGTCGTTTTATACACCTTATCTCCTTGTGTTTAAAGGTAGTTAGAGGAGGGTGAGATTATAGCCATTTTGAAGTCACGAAGCGGCAAGGGGAGTCAAAACCTGGTTCTATCCCTTGAGCCAATAGTCTCATCTGTCCACAGGCATGTCATTTTCCATCTAAATTCTATCTTCTCAGACTTTCTCATACTAGGGTCTTGCTTTCATTCAGGCAAACTCTATAAACTTAAAACCACTTCGTGACAGCCATCATTTTTTAAAGATGCTCACAATGTCAGGAAATATATTCACAGACTCACCATTTTAGCATCACATTTTGTTAACATTCACTCAGCACCCAAGAAAGACTTATCTGTGTTTGCTAACAACTTCAGAGATGGCAAGTCTTGTTTGTGTTCACTCACCACAGATTTGGAGTCTAATGACTCCTGAAGTTTCTTTACAAGATTCTGCTCCTGACTCAGTGCATCCTGTCCCGTCTTGATGATTCCATTGAGTTTCACTATATTTAGTGAAAGCTCCTTGTTCTTTTTGCGTTCACTTTCCATCAGCGTGCGAAGTTCAGCCAGTTCCTGAATAATGGAACAGAAACAAAAATTTAGCATGGAATTCAGACAGGAATACTTACTTACTTAGTCGTTCCCCTTCTACCGTGAGGTCAGACAGGAATACAATGACATACAACTTACTGAAAAGCGCCGTCAGTTCTTACTACACACAAATTGCTGTTTACAGAAACGTGCGCACTCTGTCAAGCTCTACTGTAATGTGCTGGATGTAATTTTTTCCCCCAACACGTCATAACCTCAATTTATTAACATTTATTTGTTAATAGTATTTCAAACGGATAATATAATACAAATATTTTCATGATTTCAAGCTGTATTACTGTACTTAACATTCTATAAGTTTAAACTTTTGTTGTTAAATGTTTTACATTCTTTAAATATTTTGCTGCCCCACACTTGGGATAACAGGGCTATTCACTTGACCAAGCATGTCATAAAAGGCTACTGTGCAAGAAGCTAGCAACCTCATCATGTAAAACAAACTGCTAAAGAAATCCTAAACTGTGTGCAAAAAAAGTAAAAAGCAGAAGACAAAATTTATACGGCTCAAACAGTTGACAATATTTGAACATATTATATTTTCAAAGTATAATGTTTCACTACTTTACATTATTGCAATATTTATATAATACCATTTAATAATAACAATTATTATGTTATTTAACATTTTTTAGTTAAATATGACAAAATCTATAACCTGTTCGAGTTTCTATTTCGATTAGAAACACAAAAATACCTTTTCATTAAAAAATACAGATTCTGAGATGTTTATATTTTGTGAAATTTCTGATTCTCTGCTACAATGTCGTATAGGTTATATTTGTTAAATATGATCTTCGATGAAATTAATATGTGCATTTTAAGACGCTGATGTTTATATTTTGTGAAATTTCTGATTCCCTGCTATAACGTCGTATAGGTTATATTTGTTAAAAATTATCTTCGATGAAATTAATATGTGCATTTTAAAGACACTGATCCAGCTTAAATGATGCTGACCATCAAACCTGATTTTGTTCTGAATCTCTCAGGTCTACTGTTTTCAAGCAAGCACAAATTTAATTAAATTTTCACATTTTAAAATTTTTTCTACCATTACAAAAGCTTTTGAAAGTTGCTTCTTGTGACAGATATATCTCAGTTGCCGGCATGTTACCAATTTTGTCACATTTCATCAAAATATTTAATGTAAAGTATGTAGTTTTTTCTTAATCGTATATATTTCTAAGAGACATATGGTGAGATAGCATATATTAACCTTTAGCACGCTGCCGGCGAGACATATCGCCGAAGGTAACCTATGTTCTGCCAGCTGGAGGCGATATGTTACGCCTTGCGGCTGTCATCGTTTCTAGCACATGACTTGTGTACACGTGATTTTCAGCCCCGGATGTTAAGTTGTAACTTTAATTGCAAGAGAGTTAGCTTCCGTTTCCGATCTTAAAAAAGTGATGGGTAAAAATAGGATTACGGCCGAATGTCACGGCTGGCTAGGGAGTTTGTTGCTTTGCTACTGATGATGGGTGTAACGAAAAGATCATCATTTGATTTGTATTGCTCTATTGGTCAAATGACTTTCATTGAGATGCAAGGGATATGGACGCTTCGTTCGTTGGTCATTTTTTTTATTTTTTTTTTTTAATTTTAAAATTAAAAAAAAAATTTTTTTTAATTTTTTTTTAAATTTTTTTCGTTTTTTTCATCTTTCCTTTCCTCTCTTCCTATCACATCTAACATGTACACAAACAAATTTTATATCATCAGATTCACCATTCATTTATTTACATAAATTCCAAAAATGATAGCAATTGACCAAGAAACACAAAAACTATAGACATTACAAGTCGCCCACTATAAAAACGGGGGGTTGTGAAAAAGAATGCAGCTGTAGGGCAAGTTTTCTGAAATTTTATGCAGCGTGCTAAAGGTTAAGGACCATAAAAAGGACTTGTTTTTGAAGTAAAGACATGTTTTAGTTCACATTCAGATAAAAAGCCTTTAGAGAAATGTTGTCAATTATGTCATAAGAAACTCATTCTACAGTTTAAAAAAAAACATTTAATAATATAAAACCCCAATGTAATGTTGTTAGAGGCCGCCACAGTTACCCAAGCAGTAAACATCAATGATTTTGTGACGCCTTTAATTTTTAACACAAGTAACTGACAGGTGTATTAAGGTAAGAATCTTTTGCATATTATTTATTAAATCAGATCTGAAAACAGGAAGTGCATACTTTAAACAAATAACTGGGGAAGGTATTAGTAAAATATCATATAATGCACATATTCAATGAAATCTTTTGTGATCTGATTCCCTTTGACAGCAAGGCAGGAAAAATTACATCCCTTGAAAAGCCAGAATTTAAATTCGTTTCAAAAATTTACAAATATTTAAAGTAACTGTTCAATATCAACCAAAAAAAAGAAACAAGTTCCAAGCAAGATCCTCAGTCTTCTAAATGTGCTGCAGGTACTGAAATGTTAAGATTTTATTTTGATAAGAATATTTGCTTTTGAATATTTAGAATACTTTAAAAAAAATGTGTACTGCTAAGCCTAAATAATAACCAACATCATTAGAACTGTAGTATTTACTGCTTAATTATGCCATTTTTGGAAAATTCATAGAACTGTTTATATGAAGAGTGAACGAGATTACACTGCTCTGTGGCTATTTATGCTGCTTACACTTGGTTACCTTTGCTAATGTCCCGGTATCCACACCTGAAATCTGTTTGTGTGTTTCTGAAAGCTGAGTGATCACCTGCAAGAGAGTAATCAATGCATTTCTTTCTAGTAACGAATTTACAATATACAATAAAATAAATAGTAATTCCATACACTTTTGTGTACATCAGCAATGTACACAAATGATTGAGCCGAATATGAAAAGTCCTGAATGCAGGTTTCCCATGCAACAATGAATCCTGGAAAAGTCCTGGGATTTGAACTGAAATATTTCAGCCCTGGAGAAGTCACCAAACTTTCCTCTGACCCAAAGTACAACCATTTTTTATAAAATATTTCCAAACATTGCCAGTAAAATATTTAAAAGTTACATTTTTCAACAACCAAAAACTGGTATGAATGTTGCTTAATGTATAAAAACCATACACAAAATATTAGGAAAGAAACAAATTATTGTGATAGATTATTAAATAATCAAAGTGTTGTATTTCATAAGTTTATTGAATGCCTATGCTCCTTGGGGAGCAGATGAGTGAAGAATAAATGAAAGTGTTATATTTTGAAATATAAACACCCATATATATTATAATCCAACTTTTGGATCAATATGTTGGCAAATATATACATTTTTAGCAATTTTTTGCAATGACAAAGATGCTCGCTACAGAAATGATATGTATGGTCCTGGAATATTTTTTGTTAATTAGAGAAAAGTCATGAAATTTAGTTTTAAGTCTGCAGTAGCCCTGCAGTTGCCACTGGGAATGTACTGGGTTGAAACTATGCATATTAATTACAATATATACTTGAAGCTTTTAGGCTTTAGATGAGCAAAATGATATATAGAATGCACAAGATAAACAACTACGAAATCTACAAATGGGGGACAAAAATAATGGCTGTAAACTCCTCTAGCAAAACAGAGAGGAGAACTGACTATGTTGATAAATGATTATAACAAAATACACATGGAAGCTGAATAGATTCTTGCTATAAAGGAATGTACCAACGGGCTGATCACCCGTTTGCCAGTCACTTTGATTACGGAAACAACAGCAAACGGATTGATTTGTCGTTGCCCTAAAGACGCCATTAGGCGTGATGGGAACAATGGCAAAGAAAATCTGTTCGCTGTTGCCCTTAAGACGCCACTAGGCGTAATGGCCACTGACTGCTTTGCCGGTCGTTGGCTAAGGACAAAAGAAGAGAAGAGAAGATAAAGGAATGTGCCGCAAAAAGAAGTAGCACAAAACAAAGACATATTTGATAATATCTTCTTCTTCTTCTTCCTCGTTCGCCCTGAAAAGGACGGTGGTTGCGTTGTGTCTGTTTACGCCTAAGCTGTGATATCTGCACCTTTCGGTCGACACATTCGACTTCAGCACGGCATTTTTTAGGGATCGGGTTTGCTTCCCATTGCGATCCGCACTCGCTCAGCCAGACTGCACTACTGCAGACTGTTTCCAGGACCACCACGTGGAGGTGAAGTGCGGTCTTGACCAGCTCTGGTTCGCTGGTCCTGATGCAACAGTACAGCTATGGGTCGCTGACTGCATTCACTATTGCTGCATCTAGGGGTCCCATTTGATAATATAAGACAATGCAACACGAGAAAATTATACACTGTGTTACTGAACAGGTGAAAGGTAAGTATAGGTAGTTCTGGTTACGCGAGTTTTATATACGTGAATTCGAACTGACTTTCAGGCAATTTTGTTTCATATATGCACAAAACTCAAGTTATGTGACCCACTATTTTGCAATTTTTACAGTATTTTATTTGCGCACCAATTGGAGCACAAGAGTAAGTTGATAACAATTTGTATGTTTCTTTGGGAGGCATTCACTGCTAAAGATGTACTTTTGCTAATCAAGATTGCCTTGAATAAAGTTTAGCGGTGATGCATGAATGGTGTGTGGAAAAAAAACTGTGATCTCAACTCTGTCATGACTTTGATGGCTTTAAAAAGGTAAAGGATCCTGTTACATGCCCACTGGGCATATTGGGAATACGGTGTTAGGCTCGTAATTTCTTGACCACAAACTCAAACAACTCTGCACACCTTCTGCATCTCAGTCAGATGACTCATCGCGGCTGAGATAAATGTTAGTGCATTATTATTTTTATTTTAAAATATGGAAATGATCATTTTTCATTCCCCTGCCATTTAGCTCCCATGGAGCAAGACACCACCACTCTGGCGTTTGACAGAACATAATGAGGAAACCAGAAGTTAACATTACAAACAATTTCTTGCACTGGAACACCCACAATAAGAGAAACAAGAGGGGGGGGGGGGGGGAACAACAACAACAAAAAAACACGGAATTGCAGACAGAATTAATATGGCTAAAGAAGATATGAGAATCCACTGAACAGACAGCGTAGAAACAGAAAGGTTTGGTGTGAATTTACTGAGGGCTTATACTAAAAAAAAAAAAATACTAAAAATAAAAGATGATGCATATTACCAGCTCAGCAGAAGAGAACAAGTGGTGATCTTCACACTTTGCATAGGCCACAAAAGATTGGGATACCATCTATTCAACAAGCTAAAGATAGGAACTACTGATGAGTGTAACTGTGGCACCCATAAAATGACTGCTCAACATCTACTTCAAAGGTGCCCACAACATGAGGAACAGAAAAAGCGCAAATAGCCATCACCAGCACCATTCTTGGAAAAACTGGATGGAGATACCAACAGCCTCAAGCTGACCACTGCTTTCATTGAACATATTCAAGCTGACGTCTGAAAGTGAGGGAAGTAGCAGAAGATACTTCTCAGGAAGCTGAGGGGTTATAAACGAATTAAACCAAATTTTAAAAAAAAGTCTCTGCCGTCATTCGTTTCAAACTTATCACTCACTGTCTCCTTTTCTTTAGTTATGACAATGATAATCTCATGCGCTGCTCTCAGCTCCTCTTCCAGTTCTGCCACCCTGGTCTCCATCTAGTGATAGAAAGAGCAACACACGATTAAGAAAAACAGAAGGCTTTGCAAATGACCAAGTTGTAACTTTTATCAATTGTTACACTAAGAGAATGCTTCAATTTAAAAGCTTTTCATAAGCTTTCATATTTTACAGTGCATACAAATGTTAAAATGACATGAAATCTTCTGCCACATACCTTTACATGCTCATGGAAGTTACATAAAAGATTACATGCATCTCACAAAAAGAAAGGAAACACGCAAAAATGTAGCAAAATAGAAAGAATGAAATGTTAATTTTAAAAACAAAGATTATAATTTAAAAAAACAAAAAGGATTATTTTTAACTTACTTCCAGCCTTTATATAATTAAAATAAACATTTCCTGTCCATCATTTTACAGATTCTAGCAAACATCAAAACTGTTCTTCTGCTACACAACTATTCTATGTCTTATACCTCTCAAGTGACAAGAAAAAAAAATATATGCAAAGGGGAAAAAAGTATATTTGCAAAGAAAATAAAAAAATGTGTTCAATCATTCAATAACATTTTGCTAGTTGAAGAGCACAGCCCTTTCACAAATTCACTCCTGGCCTTCACCTTCCGTTCAAGATCTGTTCACTGTTTGATTTATTGCTATTATGTATGTCTCCGAATCCCTTCTCCGTAATTTGTTGGCCTGCCGCTACTTCTCTTACCCTGAGTATTCCAAAACACGGATTGCCTTTTAATGCTACCAAGGATTTCCTCAGTGTGTGTCCTACTCAATGCCAGCAGCATCTCCTCACTTCTTGCTTCACTGGCACTTACCTGACTCGTCCTGTCATTTCCATACTGGTGATTTTGTTATATATCATTTCCATCCATCTAGTCTGTGCCTGCACCCATTTACAAAAGTCTGCAACCTCTTGGTTGTTTCATATTCCAGAGTGATCCAATAGGACAGCCTTAATATCTGAGTTGAACATTCTGGTTTTTGTGTTAGACTTGATTTCTTTAAGAACTCTATATATTTCCCAGTGCAGTGAAAGCTCCTCTTGCTCTCTGTACTCTTGTTTTGATCTCAAGTCTGTCCCTCCCATTTTGTCTCCATTCCTACCAAGATACATGTATGAATCTACAGCTTGCAAGTGTTTCTTCAGGTACAAGCTTCTTGTTGTTTCCCACATCCCTGCTGCACTGCAGTTATCTCAAGGAGTTCTGTAAGTTGTGCTTCATGCAAAATTCTGGATTTCATGCCTTCAGATGTTTTCCTTTTTAGGTTAATAAACTTACAGGGGACTTACTATGTCTACACTCAAAGGCCTTTCCATAATCCACCATAAAGTAAAGAATTCAACCCAACACTCTTTTGCAGTTATGCTCAGTATGACTACGTGGTCTGTATAAGATCTGTATTGTTGAAAACCTCCTTGTTCTTAGTACAACTGTCCATCTATAGCATCATTTAATCTTTCAAGGATGATTCTGTTTAATAGTTTCCCTGACACTGATAGTAACATTTCTGTGTTATTTGTGCATCTTGCAAAATTCCTATCGTGTCAACTTTAGCACATATTCTTATTTCCAGTATGCTCATATTTCTGCTCTCTCTCAGACTTGTTATGTGCACATTATATATTGTAGAGCTGAGTTTCTTATCCTGTGGTCCTTGGACCCCTTGGGGGGGGGCATGAATTAATTCTGGTGGGTTGGCGTATATATCTCTACACCTCACGGTAGAAGGGGAATGACTAAGTAAGGGTTGGCGTATAAAACCTAAAATTGAAAATGAAAGGTCTTTTTATTATGCTTTTTTTTCTTTCAAGATATCTAGCAGACATGTAACTCCAGTCACTAAGGGCCTTCATCGGACAATGAAAAGGGTCCAGATCCTTCATGGGACAATCAAAGGGGCCCACAGCTTTCACTGGACAATGAAAAGGGATCCATAGTCTTCATAAGACAGTCAAACAGGTCTGTAGCCTTCATTGGACAATAAAAGGGATCCAGTCTTCATAAGACAGTCAAAGGAATCTGTAGCCTTCATCGGACAATCAAAGGGGTCCATAGCCTTCATGAGACAATCGAAGGGGTCCACAGCCTTCATCGGACAATCAAAGGGGTCCAAAGCTTTCATGAGACAATCAATGGGGTCTGTAGTCTTCATCAGATAATCAAAGGTGTCTGTAGCCTTCATAGGATAATCAAAGGGGTTTGTAGCCTTCATTGGATAATCAAAGAGGTGCAAGGCACAAAAAGGGTTAAGAAACCCTGATGTAGAGGCTTCAATATCTACTTTAATGGCCTCCACTGAAATGCCATCTAAGCCTACAGGTTTTCCAACTTGTAGAAGTTTACAGTGTTCTTCATTTCCTCCTCATTTGGATTTTCAGTCAACTAACTTTTTTTTTTTTTTTTTCCTTTTTCCTGGCTTCTTTGTACAGGTCCATCTTATTCCTTTGGAATACTGTGTCCGCTGTCTACCTTGTCAGCTCTTCAATATACTTCCTACTTAATACTTCTTTGTTTCTGTCCCAGTGTATTTCATCAGCCTTAGCACTAGAACCTCTGGTCAATTCATCATGCTTCTCATTCTGTGACTTCTGCAATTCCTCTGACAGCATTAAAGCTACACCTTCACCGTGAGGTGTACTCTCTTTGTCATGACTTATGGGTAGCCTCATTTCTCCCATGATGATGTTATTCCTCTCTATTCTTTCTCATCTTGTTTCGAATGGTCCCATAATGTCAGTTTACAGTTTCTCATTTCTTCTGCCACCTATGCAGTGTTTTCGTATTCGTTTAGTGTTCAAACACTGCAAATGTCAAGTTATTTGATTTTCCTAAAGTAAGCAGGTAAATCAGCAGTCCAGAATCTTCCATGCTCTCTCTGCATCACATCACAATTCTCCATGACAGAGGACACACTTCCATCTTGGGTGGCCGAGTTGAATTACGCGATTTGGACGACTTGTTCATGGTTGGAGTTTTTTTCTTTTTTGGCTTTAAGTTTTACAGCATGGGATAGTCAGCCTCTTACCCAACACTCTTTTAGTCACCATCAACAACAGGACTGGTAGGTAAATGTTTTTTTTCTCCCCCCCCCCCCCCCCCCCCTCCCCCCCCCCCCCCCCCCCCCCCCCCCTCCCCCCCCCCCCCCCCCCCCCCCCCCCCCCCCCCCCCTTCAGCCCTGAAAACATATTGGGGGCAAAATCTGTGATACATACAAATTATTAAACAGAAGATGAAAAAACTGCCTTTCCCACAATAAAATAGACTGGTAGCACCAAATTATTTATTATCATGAAACTGTCAGGACAAATCTCAGGTTCATAAAACTAATCAATGTGGCACGTGGAATAGAATAAAACGCCCCAACTTAATGAACCAATATTTACAAAACAAAAACTCAAAAATTCATGGTAAAATGTAGGATTAGGAAACTCTTGCATAACGTGTGTTATTTTCATGTCAGAGGCCTGAACACACCTTGGTTAAATCTGTAAAGCAGGATGGATGCCATGCAGATAAAGGGTATTAAAAAAATATCTGACAGTTTCTTGTAAGTTATGAGGTTAGTGACTGGAGTTACATGTCTGCTAGATATCCTAAACTGGAGTATGTTAACTGAGCTTTCTGTAAAAACAAAAAACTCTCAAATATGCAGTTTGTTACTCTCTCTCTCTCTCTCTATCTATAAAGATGCTCATTTATAGTGATTTTTGCCTGATATTATTTAAAACAGGCCAAAAAATAAAGTGATGCATTATTAATGTACATATTATAAGCTAATGTTGTTTACTATTATACAAAGTCTGTTATGCCTATGTCAATGAAGAAACCAGAAGCACATCATCTCCAAGACATCTAGCCAGCAGAAAAGGGGTTACAGGTTAACCAAATAAGGAAGAATAATAGAAAGTTATAAGGCTTCTTAAGAGATGATAAATCTGTGGGCCCTAATGGCATTCCAGCAAAGGTCATCAAAGCAGACTTAGTCGTTTGACAGTGATATTACACATGTTACTTGGTGTAAAGTCTGGGAGAGGAAGAAGTAACCAGAAAAATGGAGGCAAGGGCACCCAGTCTAACTATGAAGGTAGGGAGGTTTGTAGGAGATCATAAAATACAAAGGAATTAAGCTACTATCAGTGCCAAGGAAAATATTAAACATGATCTCACTAAAGCGATTTTAAAAGACTATTAGACAGACAACTGTGGGAGGAACAGGAAGATTTGTGACAAAACAGACCTTTTTGATGCGGTTTTAATATGATTTTAATGCTCCAGTCTTTAATCCAATGAGATATGCACAATAAAAAGATATAATTTCTTAATATTTTTAATATCATGTTTTTTCTTCACCCTCAGATTAAATCTTGTGGGTTTGTACACACACATATGTAAGCAAAATAAAATGTCAAATTAAAAAAAAAAATCAAATTAAAAAAAATGTATTATGAAAGTAATTAAATCTACAAGTAATTAATGTTATGCTATTAACTGCAAGAAACTGTCACTGAACTACAAGAAAAATCTAAGGTTAAAAGGGTTAAACTTCTAGCTCAAACTCAATAAACCAAATAAGTGGCTAAATGTGGTGGTATTTTATACTTTCCCACTTTTACCTCGTCAACTATTGTGGTGAGGCTTTTTTCAACGCAGTGATATGCGAACCCCAAATCTGATAAATCCTATAATGCCAGTCAAGATAAAATAATACAAAATGAAACACAGAGCTTACAAAATGAAATTTGAGAGTTCATATTCTTGGAATGAAATCACAATATGTAATTACGTTTTTTTCACTTAGTAAATCTGATAATAAAATATATTTTAAAAAAACTACACCATTTACTACTCTTTCTACAAATATATTTCCTCTTGATACTTATTTTCTATGGTTTTATTGGTAGAGTGGTTAAAGCATTTGCCTCTTGTAGCAAAGCTATGGGGTTCTGGGTTCAAAACCTGGTATCACCACGTTCTAGTGTACCCAGCTGTAAATGGGTATCTGGCTCTACTCTTCAGTCAAGAAAGGCAGCATGGAATAGACCTAGTACATAGAAGTCTCTAACACTTTACTAGGGCAGTATCTGCTATGGGACTACCTACCTTTAAAACCTGACAGCATCATGCTCAATTCTACCCAGCTGTAAATGGATACCTGACTGCTCGAGTTAAGAAAGGCAGCAAGCAAGGGAACTAGAGGCAAAGTCACCCCATCTCGTAATGTTAGACCTAGTATAGTGAAATCTCTAACACTTCACTCCTCTAAGGAAGTATCTTGCTCAGGGACTACAACTGTTCCTAACCTAACACCCAATGCTTGAAACCTCCCAAAATGTGTTACCAGCCAGCGCTAATCAAAATGCGCACCTTTACACTTTGCACTTCATCAAGCCAGCTATAAATTCATGATGACTAATTGAGGACACAAGGAAACATTTAACTTTTGGATAAAAACCTGCACGTCTGCTAGCTATCCATGTTAATCTAGGAGAACACAACAGACACTTTATAGCAGGGGCTTTTAACCTGTGGGGTGTACAACTCCAGGGGAGGTGCAGAGGAGATACAGGGGAGGTGTACGGTGCTTCCCAGATAATGTATTGCAATTGTTTTCTTACTGGCTAGAAATCAGTTTGATGCCAGGCATTACATGCGCGAATGTCCAAAACTTGAACAAGACATTTAGTATTAGCATGAAGGCTTAGACCTGCCTAAGGAAAATTCTTTGAATTTTCTGGCCGAATCCCATCACCAACCGAGAACTGCTAACATGGAGCTACCAAGAAGACATGCACACCATCTTAGTGGGTAGACACTGGAATTGGGTTGGCCACATCCTCAAGAGACTTTGACATCATCACCACAACTGACTTGCTACGGACTCCAGAAGGAAAGTGAAAGCAAGGACAGCCAAAAGCCACCTGGAGGAGAACTGTGGAGGCAGAGATGCTACAGCAAATATTAAAGGATCAAGAGTTGGGATACTCTATCGCAATTTCTGTGATATTTGAGCATCTAAAAAACCAGATTTCCTGAACATAACTATCCCCAAGCATTTCAGATAAGAGATTAAATCTGGACCTGCAGTAACATCCTAATTACATCTTGTTCACTGATTAACTTTGGGAAAGATAGGAGCTGTGAACATTAAGTTCATGCTCAGGAGTGGTGTGAGGGCACAGGATAAGAATCCCTGCTTTAAAGCATTTTTATAAGTGAATTAATTACAAAACAGAAATACAAATGGGAAATATTAAGTTTTAGACACAAACAAAAATAGCATGCTTATAAGAACTTCATTTCATAAAATACAAAGCAAATGATCAATACTTCTTTCTATAAGCCAAAACAGTACATTTTACAAATATACAAATGCAGTACATCAATGGAAAAAGTGTTAAAGATCAATGCATCTTCTTTCCACTTATCAGTGGAACACTGACTTTCAAGTAGTTTATGTCAAGTTTTCCCCTCCTGGGTCAGCCAGTTCTGTCTGCGCCTTCTTTATGCTTATGTCTGTCTGCAGTTAATTATTATTTTTAAATATCCCTCTTTTACCTGATGGATTCCAGAAGAAAAACTGCCTTGTAATGCTATTAGCTGGATCCCATAATGTGTGTGTTATCCAACACACCAACTTATTTTGCTCATCTCCTGTTCCATTGCTATCTGGTTTTGTCATCAAAGTTATCCTTGTCATTTGAGTTGAAATATCTTCTTGCATCCTGGATTTGATTTCTTGTATTTCCATATATTTCCCAGTGTAATGAACAAACTTTATTACTCTTGTATCATTGTTATATCACTGTCCATTCTTTCAGCTCTAGGTTGCTAAAAATTAACGTAATAAGGTACAAAGTTATAACTTTGTTATACGAAGAAACAATGACTTCTTCTTCCTTCTTCCTCGTTCGTCCTGAAAAGGACGTTGGTTGTGTTGTGTCCGTTTACAGCGAAGCTGCAGTATTTGCGCCTTTCGGCTGACACATCCGACTTCCACACAGCATTTTGTGGGACCGGATTTGCCTTCCCTCTTCGATCCCTACTCCTCAGCCAGACTGCAGTGATGCAGCCTGTTTCCAGGACCACCACGTGGAGGTGGAGTAGGGTCTTGGTCAGCTCTGGTTCGCTGACCCTGACACAGGCAGTCAAGTTATGGGTCGCTTACTGCATTCCTCACTTTTGATGCGTCTTGGGTCCCAAACAATGACTTAGGTTAACTTTAGGCTGCAAATACACTGCACACCAACCTGCAGTAGAAATCATCAGTGGATCTACCATCATAAACAAATAATTCATATCATCATCATCATGTGACGTATTCTTTCCAGAACGTTGTCTCCATTACAGCTGCTCTGAATGCATCACGATTCTGGGCAAGTCGACCTGCATCAGCCAAAGACAAGTTCAGACTCTCTGTGATGTCCTGAGTCCACCGTCGTCTAGGTCGACCCCTTCCCCTTTTTCCAGGGACCATGCCTTCCATCACTGTTTTTTCCAGGCTATTATGTCTTTTTATATGACCGAAAAATTTCAGCTTCCTTATTGCGATGGTATTTAGGAGCCAATGTTCCTGTACGTTTAGTGAGTGCAGTACTTCTCTGTTGGTCTTTTTTTCTGTCCAGGGTATTCTCAACATCCTTCTGTAGCATTTCATTTCAAATGATGTAATCTTTATACGATTTATACCATAACTTCATCGATTTCACAAAAGCCTTCGATCGAGTCTGGCATGAAGGCTTATGGCAAGTAATGAGAAAATTCAATTTTGATACCAACATCATAGATATCATTGAAGCACTATACAAGGACGCAAGCAGTGCTGTTTTTGCAAGCAACGACATTGGAGAATTTTTCAAAACAACTGTAGGAGTTCGCCAGGGATGTATCCTGTCACCAGTGCTCTTTAATATATATCTAGAACATATTATGCAGGAGGCTCTCTACGATTATAAATCAACCATATCGATTGGAGGCCGACCTCTGTGCAACCTACGTTTTGCTGATGATATTGATCTGATAGCTGGATCAGAATCAGAACTTCAAGACCTTACCTCTAGACTGGAGAAAGTAACAAGAACATATGGGATGGAAATTAATATAGAAAAAAGCAAGATATTGGTGAATAGCCATAAGAAACATGTTCCGACCAACATTACGTTAAATGGGCAAACGTTAGAAGAAGTTAACACCTTTAAATATCTCGGGTCCACTATATGTAGTGATGGAAGATCAAGTAAAGAAATCAAGACAAGACTTGAGATGGCCTCAGCTGCCATGACAAGGTTGAATGTGATCTGGAAAAGTAACATCAGTTTTCCTGTGAAGATCAAATTATACAAATCACTTGTATTATCTATTCTCTTGTATGGGTGTGAGGGCTGGACACTCACTGCAGATACGGAGCGAAGGATTCAGGCTTTCGAGCATAAATGTTATAGAAGAATTTTGCGCATTTGCTATAAAGAGCACAAAACAAATGTCTATGTTAGAGAGAAGATAAACACCTATGCAGGCCACCAAGAACCACTTTTGTCAATAGTGAAACGTCGAAAGCTTGCCTGGTTTGGGCATGTAACTCGTCATGACTCCCTTTCGAAAACGATCCTTCAGGGAACAGTCGAAGGTAAACGGAGAAGAGGAAGGCAGAGAAAATCCTGGGTTGATAACATCAAAGAATGGGCAGGACACGGTTTTTCCACACTTGTACGCATTGCTGAGGATAGAGAGCAGTGGAGGACCCTGTCTGCTGATGCTTCCACCATAGCACCCCTACGACCCATGACGGGTTATGGGCTGAGATGAGATGATGAATCTTTTTTGCAACTGTTTTATTGAGTGTCCAAGTCTCGCAGCCGTATGTTGCCACTGGGAATATACATGCTCTGATCAGTTGTAACTTTGTTTCTTTGCTTGTGCCTTGCCATAGGTTTTTCATCTGTATTAGTTTATGTGAAGCAATTGCAAGTCTTCTTTTAAATAATTCATATAGCTTTTTTTATTCCCCTAGATGCTATTAAGCAATAGGAGGTTTTAGTTCCTGTTGTGGTTCTGATGTTTTGCCTAATGTCATAATATAATTTTTCATTTAACACTATAGATCCATATTCCTTAGGTATCCCTGTGTTGCAAAGCCTCATCTTTTGTGCTAAAGTCTTCTAATGGCTGTTTATTTTGCTGCATTACAATCAAATGATCAAACAGTTTTGTTCTGTTTCTCTGCATAAATGATGTAACAAATTTTTCCCTGCATGAAGAATATTTTCTTGACCATCAGCACACTAGGGGTAATGTGGTCAGCATCACGCTGGCCACTTTAACCTTCCCAGGTGTACTGTGAACATACTGTCAAATTAACTTTCTTCCCCCTTGAATGTTCCAAATTTCATGTGTGAGCTAACATGTAATTTAGGACAATAGAGAATGAAACAAATTTGTTTTAACCTTCAGCACGCTGCATTCTTTTCCCGAAAACTTGCCCTGCAGCTGCATTCTTTTTCACAACCCCCCGTTTTTATAGTGGGCGACTTGTAATGTCTATAGTTTTTGTGTTTCTTGGTCAATTGCTATCATTTTTGGAATTTATATAAATAAATGAATGGTGAACCTGATGATATAAAATTTGTTTGTGTACATGTTAGATGTGATAGGAAGAGAGGAAAGGAAAGGTGAAAAAAAACGATTAAATAATTTAAAAATTTTTAATTTAAAAATTAAAAAACAAAAAAAAAACCAACAAACGAAGTGTCCATATCTCAATTATCTCTTGCATCTCAATGAAAGTCATTTGACCAATACAAATCAAATGACGATCTTTTCGTTACACCCATCATCAGTAGCAAAGCAACATACGCCCATGTCAGCAGTGACATTCGGCCGTAACCCTGAATCTTTCCGATAAATCTAATCCTAACCCCTAAACTTTTACATACTAGCAATGACATTCTACTTTCGTTTCCATCTCTGTCATCAACCATATTCTGAGAACCGATATTAGTGCTTATAATGAAAAAAATCTCATCCCCACCGCATGGCGTCAGAATACAATAAAATTAGAGCAAAAATGGCCGCGTGTTCGATGCCGATTCATTTCGATTAAAAAAATTCACAGAAAATAAACGCGAATGCACCCATTACTAAAAAAGATCGGAAACGGAAGCTAACTCTCTCTCAGATAAGTTTAAAACTTAACATCCGGGGGTGAAGTCACGTGTACACACATTCTAATGCTAGAAAACGAAAATATCCGCTTGTCAACATATGTCGACAACAGCAGGGAGAGCATAGGTTACCTTCGTCAACATATGTCGACAGCAGCGTGCTAAAGGTTAAAGGCAGCCAATGAAAGATTTAAGTCAAATACAGCTAGCCTACAAGCATCACACTACAGTCAGTTTAAGAAAGGCAGAACATTTTTACAACACAGAGCTTTAAAAAAACAATCAAAAAGGATTGCTCAGTCTTACTTCTTGGCTTCCTTGAGATACTTGGATTTCTTGTTTTATACTGGAAAGTGCATTCTTGTTCTGCAGAATATAATTAAAAACAAGCGGGAATTGTTTAATGCTACCAAGGTGGAGGAAACTGGCAGAACATGAATAAAAAAGAAATTATAAACAAGGGACAAAATGCAAATAAAAACTAAATTATCATCAAATTTGATGAGTGAAGGAGCAAGATGTGATAATATTTAAGTCAACATTTCACTAATATCCAAAGCAAGTAAGTAATCAAGTATAATAATAGCTATTTATAATTAAAAAATAATTTTAAAAAATAAATGTTCTAGTCTGTAGGTTAAATTAAGATTACATTCACTGGGAAATCAACATAATTGACACGCAAAAAATACTTGAATAGTACTGTAATAGTACATCAATGATTTGCCAGATATTAGGTCACTTTCCTAGCCACAAATTCTAAACAATATTAGAAATACCAAACTTAGCCTACACTCTAAATGGAAGAAAATTCTGATACTAAAATTCCAGCCAACATTTTAGCAACTAAGCATGTATTGTTAAGAACTATTCAGCTATTCTGCAAATGATTACAGTAATAACAAATCTTTTAAATCTGCAAGAATTAAAAAAGAATGACACCTGCATAAGACTTTTAATTAAGTAACTCTCCTGAACTGAAAGTTTTAATCTAAGAATTTGAAGTATTAACAAACTTATTTTCACTAAGGGATTTGAGGAGTTCTTTGGGTAAATCCTGGCCAAATTTTGCTTAAAATTCAACAGCAATGACATTTTGTAATATGCCTTAAATATCACCAAGCACATCCTGCTGGCTATAATATATGACAAACAAAAACATTACATGCAAAGAAGACTGAAATAACACCAGATACCTGTGTGAGTTCAGACTGTGCTGTCTCAAGTTTTTCTTGCCATGCATTCTCTTCTGCTTCTATCTTGCTCTCTAACTCTTTTAATCTATCTTCCTGAAATGGTGGATTGATGTGCGGAGGGTTGGATAATTGGGTACATAAAAGATAAGGTGATAAATCAAAGGGAGGGGGACATTCTCATGTGTAGAGGATTTTAATCACAATATGCAATGAAACAGTAAAAAACTGGGCAATGTCACAGTGACTCAAAGTAGTTTTTCATTTACATTAATTTATGCTGCCCTTTTTTTTCCCCTTGTTTGTACTCCTTAACTCTTAGTATCCGGCAAGCCCCGTGAAGTGGCGCGGGTTTAGTACCAATTTTACGGCTCGCCAGTTCAAGTGGCGCGCGACGGTAACGATAGCTAAACTAGCGCGTAAAAATGCGGTTTTAGCTCCCGTATAGTAAGAGTTAAGGAGCCACTTGCTGTGCTCTTGTTGTGAATTCAGTAGTAACCATCTTTTACATAATGAAGTTGCAAGTCCCATATACAACCTTGGTAGCCTCTTATGACATGCCTGAGGAAATAGTGGTTCTATTCTATCTCTGTCTCCATAGAAATTCTAGAAAAACCATACAGGGTCATTTATGAAGTAAGGGGGTTAATTATCATGTTTTCTTCTCACTGATTCTGCTTTCCATAATTTCCACTTAAATGAACAAATTTAGACAGCCATAAGCTTCTTGGCCCATGTGAAACACAGGCTTGACCTCACATCTCAGCAAGTCTATTGCAGGTTGTCTACACCAGGAAAGTTCTTCCCATGCTTTATTTGTTCTCTTATTTCTGTCTCCCAACCTCTTATTCCTTGTGCTTTGTGGTCTTTGTGTTTTTCACCCATCCTTAGACTTTTCACAAAAAGGCCTGCCTGGTAATAATGACAACTGATGATTTCCTCATGTCTGCCCTATCTACCAGCTATTTCTGTTCATTACCTAGTTTCACTGCAATGTCTGCCTCTTTCCGTCAATTCCACAACTGGTGATCAATTTTTTTTTTTTTTTATATAATTAAAAGAAACTTTCATTTTGAAATGTTTGCTCTTTATTATTCAAGAACACATTACTAAATATTAAAAATTTAAAAAAGTTAACCACAAAAGATAACACACACAATAATTATGTGCTCTCAATTACCCCAAAAAACTCAACAACAACAAAAAAATTATGCATTCCCACTTTTCTCTCTCTCTCTTCCTGTCATGCATGTGCACAGACACATGACATCCCTACTAAGAAAAGAAAAAGTTTACTCAGGAATATATATTTTTAAAAGCCTTATACTCATAAATATTAACGTATATGAAAATATATACTTCCTAAAAACCATTGCTAAAAAACATTTCACCACATCCCAAGAGGAAAGAAACCTTTGAATAAAGTCATCCACCAGACAGCCAATTTCATGTTAAAACAGCTTCAGTTTTTTTTATAGCAGGAATAGTTGGAAGGTGAATTATTATTTTTTTGTAAATTCTTACACTATTAACAGAAATTTCAAGATCACTTTTTTTTCAATCTTGTCTATTCATTTTAAACATTACACATTTAATTTTAAAGAGAATTTTATAAACTTGCCATTTGTCTTGCACAAAATACTTACACTATGGCATCTCTAACAGACACTAACTACTATGTGTTTACTGAATGAACAGTGAAAGTAGCTGTGAAACTTCTTATAATACTACATAATATGGCTAACCATAAAATACTCCCATGACCTTTAAGCCTCCAATTGTTATTTCCCACATGACTTACTGTAAGGGATAAGACACGCCTATACTCCTGCATCTGGCTCTCTTGCTGAGCAACCAAAGACTCTAACTCTTTTACCCTCTGTATCGAGCCAGCATCCTGAATAATAACAATTTTAAAACATGAGAATGTTTTTTCAGCATTATGTATTCCATACACTTTCTATCAGATAACTGACAAGAACAGTTGTGGTAATGGGCAACAACCCCATGCCCTCTGCCTAATCTAGGGATATGTGGTTGTGAACACAAGACATTCAGTCTCTAAGCAAATCACCAAAAACAAAGGCATCATCGGGCTCCAAAAAATTTAATAACATAATACTTGTGGGTGACTTTGGCATTCACACAGTCATAGAAGAATATGTTATAACATTGACTAATAATAAAAGTAATAGCCCCTTCAGTCATAACTGACTATGGGAATGCGCCCCTGAGGTGACAGCCCTCAGCTGCTTATTTTCCTGGTGTTCCTTTTGATGTTTTCTTCTCTCTTCTGCTTGTTGTGTGAGCTTCTTTTCGCCAAATCTGAGGTGGTGCCGTGACAATGACTAAACTTGTAAACAAATAATCCAGGTCTGTACATTACTTTCTTATCTTTCCACTTCTTCTTCTTCTTCTTTCGTTTGCTTGAAATATATTGTCTATATCTGCAATGTTGTTTCTTGTATAAACTTCACTGTATCTTTCCACTTCAAATAAACACTAATTCAGCCATCTTGTCATACCAGCTTTTGTTTTTTTAACAACGTAGTACCATACAGTAATCTCTAAATTGTGACATGATAGCCATAAAAATCACATAAAGTGTGTACACCAAATCACTGACATATTAATCATATTATTTTGGCACAAACCACTCATGACAATAACATTTGTGAGCACTTAAAAAAACACTGTCAAACAAAGGATATCGGAGGAATGCATATGAGAAAAGGGTGGAGTTATAAGTAAGCAATCATTATCCTTAAACTAGTCACTCTTCACTCCATGTGGCTCTTGGCAGTCTCTGATGAAACAAAGAAAGACCTGGATCATTGGTAGAAACTACAAGCATGATGGTACATGAAGTGTTTTTACAAGGCGTTGGATCATTGCTACCACAGTTACTGTAAGAGTAGAAAGTAAGGTGGGAGCTCTGCATGCACCTGGAAACTTCATTTAAAAATAAACTGCTGCAGAAACTACAAGCACGATAGCAAATCAATTGTTTTTACAAGATGTAGGTTTCCTGCAAGGGGACTAACTGCATTGATATCTTATGCTCTGTAAGGAGCCAAAACCAAAAGGGGGGAAATTCATTCATTCAGACATCTTGATCTTCTCTTAAAAGATAACAGTAGTCCCTGAGTTGATACTGGTGTAGGGGAGTGAAGTGTAAGAGACTTCACCATACTAGGTGCAGCTTCAAGAGGTGGGCTGACCAACTGAACATTCAATCTTCTCAGAGAAAACAAAAATGTAACACAAAACATCTCCAAGCTTTACACAATTATCATGTTCATTCATGTAACATTATGTATTTGCCAAAACCCTGCCCTATCCTCAAAGTGTAACAAATTTTTTTAGTTTTTCTTTTTTGATTGTATACACATTGTTTGGACAGCCAATAGACCATAAAGTCTTAAATTACAGTGCTAGCACCCAGAAACAACTGTATACTGAGAGTAAAAGATATGAAATGAGCTGCTGGAAACTTATGGCACCAAAGAGGGGTTTTTTTTTGTTTTTTTTTTTAAATTGGGGGGAGGAGAAGATTCATTTTTAAAAACAAACTGCTAGTATAATTTCATGTTCTCATCTAAATCATACATTTAATGGAAAAATAAGTGCGCAAAAAACCAATCAATGTTCATCCAACTTGTACATTAAAATGACAGAAAGCCAACATTGAAGTAGTTAAAGATGATTGATGTAATGACTAAAACTAACCTCTTTCGATTGTGACTGGGCTTGCTTTAATTTTTCCTGCCACTTTTTCTCTTCATCATCTATGGTTTTTTCTAGCTGGTTCAGTTTGTTTTCCTGAAGAAAAAGATGGCAAGCAGTATTGCACTAACTCATTTCTGCAATGTAATAATAAGAAGCCAAATGAGAGATAATCAGCAACTTTTTCCTTTATCCAAAAACAAATCCTACTGCTTACTTTTCTGTGATTTTAAATACTTTAGTCTTTTAACTTACTTAATTTAATAGCAATTTCCATGTGACAGACCACATATAAAAGGAACAAACAACTTACACTCACAGTATCAAATTATAATGAAGAAAAAAAAATGTTGAAAAGTACAAAGTAAAAGAGAAACATAAAAAGCAGTTAATTAAAAAAATGACAAAATAAAAGGTAGAATGTGATGAATGAAATTTCATACAATTACAATGAAATAGTGCACACTCACCATCTCATTAAAAAAATGAGTACAGAAAATACTGAGGGAAGGAACAAAGGCAGTGATTTTTGATAGAATGAGCTGGATTAAAAGCAGAAGCGTGATCTGGGTGAGCTAATAGAGAGAGAAAAACATAAATCCTTACTGTTTCTGAGACAATGATGTGGTAACTTTCCAGTTCTGACTTCAATCTACTATTTTCATTTTCTAACTGTGTGTACCTCTCATCCTCATTCTGTAACGAAATGTAAAAAACAATATCACAAATGTTTTCTTGTAACATTTCAAAACCAATAAAATGTTAATATTAAATACATTTAAGGATTCCATCATATTCAATCAATCATTATCACTTATACCAAGAAAGGTTTTACTCTAACTGAATACAAGTTTGCCTATGTTTAAGAAATAAATTGTTTAAATAATGCTATGTTTCTATAAAGAATGATTCTCCATTTCTTCATCCATGCATACAGCCAAGCCATATTTTCTGCAGATTAAATGCTTACAGATTCAACTTATGGATGACTATGAGTGAAATAAAATGCTGGAGAGTCACAGAGAAGGAAATGTCAAAATTGTCCTCTTTTCACACAACATGCCTAAGAAAAATTCACTGCATCTTTTGGCCGAATACCATCACCAACCAAGATCTGCTTACTCGTAGCAAGCAAGAGGACATGCACACCATCATAGCTGGCAGACGCTGGAGCTGGGTTGGTCATGTCCTCAGAAGAGACCCCGATGCCATCACAAGAACAGCTATGCTTTGGACCCCTGAAGGAAAGCGAAAGAGAGGCCGACCAAAAACAACTTGGCGGAGGACTGTGGAGGCTGAGATGCAAAGAATGAACCAGAGTTGGGGCACTGTACGAAGGATGGCCACCGACCGTGCAAAGTGGAATCAATTTGTTGTTGCCCTACAAGACGCCACTAGGCGTGATGGCCACTGACTGCTTTGACGGTCAGTGGTTAAGGATTGAAGAAGAAGAATGTGACCACTGATGATCATATAGTTAGTATTTGTTTTTTTATCAACCCATTTCTTACTCTAAAAATGTATTTCTTGGTTGTGTATTTTACACAGATAATCACCATATAGGAAAGCTAATTGGAGGTAGGGGTAAATGTCCAGTTTCCATATTAATGGAGAACAATAAAATAATATCCATGTTTAGACTTTTATACGCAACTGCTGATGCAGAATAGAAGGCTTCAAATTGTATGACAACACGTGTTTATGACAACCCGTGTTTATGACAACAAGTGTTGTTCCCAGAGGCCTCTGAGGAGGCAAAGAAAGAATAGGACTATTGATCCCATGTCGTGAGAGGGGACAAACATGGAAGTTGTGCTTCAAGCTGGCAAACTTAACATGTCAAATATTTGCTGCAGAATCTACATGAATTCTTTGGTGCAAGCCTACAAGGTGACCAGCCTACAAAGGGACAAGGGGACCAGCCGCTGCGGGAGATTTGTGCTCCATAAGGAGTAAAAAGGAAAATAATAATTTGTAAAAAATGTATGACAAGACCACCAATGAGGAACTGACTGAAATAACAGTGGAACAAGAGGTGAGGGTGCTAGATAGAAGACATAGTGAGGAAACCTGTTACAGTATTACAGTGGAACAAGAGGTGAGGGTGCTAGATAGAAGACATAGTGAGGAAACCTGTTACAGTATTACAGTGGAACAAGAGGTGAGGGTGCTAGATAGAAGACATAGTGAGGAAACCTGTTACAGTATTACAGTGGAACAAGAGGTGAGGGTGCTAGATAGAAGACATAGTGAGGAAACCTGTTACAGTATTACAGTGGAACAAGAGGTGAGGGTGCTAGATAGAAGACATAGTGAGGAAACCTGTTACAGTATTACAGTGGAACAAGAGGTGAGGGTGCTAGATAGAAGACATAGTGAGGAAACCTGTTACAGTATTACAGTGGAACAAGAGGTAAGGGTGCTAGATAGAAGACATAGTGAGAAAACCTGTTACAGTATTACAGTGGAACAAGAGGTGAGGGTGCTAAATAGAAGACATAGTGAGGAAACCTGTTACAGTATAATAGTGGAACAAGAGGTGAGGGTGCTAGATAGAAGACATAGTGAGGAAACCTGTTACAGTATTACAGTGGAACAAGAGGTGAGGGTGCTAGATAGAAGACATAGTGAGGAAACCTGTTACAGTATTACAGTGGAACAAGAGGTGAGGGTGCTAGATAGAAGACATAGTGAGGAAACCTGTTACAGTATTACAGTGGAACAAGAGGTGAGGGTGCTAGATAGAAGACATAGTGAGGAAACCTGTTACAGTATTACAGTGGAACAAGAGGTGAGGGTGCTAGATAGAAGACATAGTGAGGAAACCTGTTACAGTATTACAGTGCAACAAGAGGTGAGGGTGCTAGATAGAAGACATTACAGTGGAACAAGAGGTGAGGGTGCTAGATAGAAGACATAGTGAGGAAACCTGTTACAGTATTACAGTGGAACAAGAGGTGAGGATGCTAGATAGAAGACATAGTGAGAAAACCTGTTACAGTATTACAGTGGAACAAGAGGTGAGGGTGCTAGAAAGAAGACATAGTGAGGAAACCTGTTACAGTATTACAGTGGAACAAGAGGTGAGGATGCTAGATAGAAGACATAGTGAGGAAACCTGTTACAGTATTACAGTGGAACAAGAGGTGAGGGTGCTAGATAGAAGACATAGTGAGGAAACCTGTTACAGTATTACAGTGGAACAAGAGGTTGTTACGACATGTTTAACTATGTCGTCTGCTATAGTTGGCAGTGCGCATTTTAATGTGGAGAGATTTTGAATATAGAAGGATTTTATACTTCATGGGATGGTGAACACAAGCCGCACGGTCCGACGCTTAGTGACTAATGATGACAACTAATTACTTGGAACACTGACGGTAACAATAGATTCTAATTGAATCAATGCAGATGTATTCTTATTATGATTGAATTATTCATGATGTCTTCACATGTCTTGTCAAATAAAATGGATGTTCGTTGGACTCAAACCCGAGGACTTACCCACATTAATTACGTTAAGGTTGGTTCATCAGATTACAATGTTGATTGTTATTATGCACGATGAGCTCTCTCATAAAGAAGTTATTCATCTACAATATTATAATGAAGTTCGTAAGGAACCAGAATGATTCTTGGACATCGGCTAACCGATGAGACAACCTAAAGTATTGACCCTCAATTTGAATAATTAATCAAACAAACGAAACACCCTTATCAACTGAATCATTCCTTATCAGAGGTGAGGATGCTAGATAGAAGACATAGTGAGGAAACCTGTTACAGTATTACAGTGGAACAAGAGGTGAGGGTGCTAGATAGAAGACATAGTGAGGAAACCTGTTACAGTATTACAGTGGAACAAGAGGTGAGGGTGCTAGATAGAAGACATAGTGAGGAAACCTGTTACAGTATTACAGTGGAACAAGAGGTGAGGGTGCTAGATAGAAGACATAGTGAGAAAACCTGTTACAGTATTACAGTGGAACAAGAGGTGAGGGTGCTAGATAGAAGACATAGTGAGAAAACCTGTTACAGTATTACAGTGGAACAAGAGGTGAGGGTGCTAGGTATAAGACATAGTGAGGAAACCTGTTACAGTATTACAGTGCAGTCCTTTTACTGGAATCCCCAAAGAAACATGAGATAAAAAAACACGAAGAAAGGAACTGAAGACAAACATGAATGTGTTAAAGAAGACTTGGAAAGACTTTGAATGGATGACACATGACAGGAAGTTGTTGTTGGCACAGGACAGGAAGTTGTTGTTGGCACATGACAGGAAGTTCTTGGCATGAATTAGTTGAAGGCTTGTGTTGCACAGGGAGCTGTAGAGCAATGAATATATCAATGTGGTTGATTACTGATGCTTTCTGACTGTTTGTGGAGATCACTGAGTTAATCCCAGCTAACAGTTACTGATGATTTCTGACTGTTTGTGGAGATCACTGAGTTAATCCTAGTTAACAGTTACTTATGGTTTCTGGCTGTTTGTGGAGATCAAATGAGTTAACCTCAGCTAACAGTTACTGATGGTTTCTGGCTGTTTGTGGAGATCATTAATCCCAGCTAACAGTTACTGATGGTTTCTGTTTGTTGGTGGAGATCTTACTTACTTACTTAGTCGTTCCCCTTCTACTGTGAGGTGTAGAGATTTGGAAGAGAGAGCGCCACACTATCCTATCGGCTGTCTTCCTCCTGGCCTGGTTCCATTCTAGTCCTCGGTCCTTCAAAGATTGTCTAATGTTATCCTCCCAGTGGACTCTGGGTCGTCCTGGGGGGGTCTGGATCCCCGGCTCTTTGTTTCCCATGCTTGTCGTGGTAGCCGATCTTCTCCCATTCTGCAGACATGGCCAAACCATCTTAGTTGGGATTGTTCTACTTGGGTCTGCAGGGTGTGGGATTTTAGGCCTTGACGTATCGTTTGGTTGCGGACCATGTCACTTCTTGTTACTTCAACCACCTTCCTCAGATACCTCATTTCTGAGGTTTGGATCTGGCTTTTATGGGTTGTAGTCATTGCCCATGACTCGCATCCATATGTCAAGACTGGGACATAGGTGGAGCAGTATACAGCCATCTTCATTTTCTTACCAACCTCTCTCTTGCTGAGGAATCCTCGATTTATGGCCATAAGCTGATTACACAAAATAACTGAATGAACCATACACTGATTACACAGTATAACTGAATGAACAATATGCTGATTACACAGTATAACTGAATGAACCATACACTGATTACACAGCATAATTGAATGAACGGTACTACAATGTTAAAAAGGTAAAGGAACCCGTTACACGCCCATTGAGGCATATTGGGAATATGGTGTTAGGCCCATATTATCTTGAACTATGCTACCGCGGCTCTACTACAATGTTAGCTGTGGCCCATAGCAACACTAGAAAGATACACTTTAGAAAGATACACTTACCCCTGAAGTAGTCAGACTGGATTTCAGCTGATAGTTTTCTGCTTCAACTTGTTTTAATTTTTCATTCTGTGAGTTCTGGAAAGCAACAACAACAAAATTAGTGAGTGGACCAACTAAAGTGAAAATCTTTTAAAGTACTCTTTCTAACCCATGCAATATTCTAAGAGACAGGTTTGGTGACTTAACTAAATGACTTAAGTGAAACAGGAGATATTATGATGTTATGAAGATTGTGATGTCTGCTTTTTCCACAATGCATAAAATACTTAAAAATATTGTCAGTACTGAATTCAACTCTGTCTGTCCCTCCAACTTTGTCGAAATGGTATGACTAGGTTACCAACGTGGAACGAACGAACAAACTTTATTTTCGAAGGGTTAAGAATTGGGCGCGCAGGCCCGTCTAACATTCTGCCCTTCCACTCTCATTTATCTTGCATACTATATCCTTTCATTCCCACATGATGCTTTAAGCATTAATTTAAAGGCATGCAACATTATAAAGTTAACATAACAGCATTCATTTACAGTATGCAATCACAATAAAAAATGAGTAGGTTTTTTGTTTTAAACAAACAAGATAGTAATTGGGGAAAAAAGTAATAATAAAATAAAATAAATAAAACAATAAATAAAAATAAATAATTATGTATACCGACACTCACTCATGCGGTCAAACCGTCGACAATTAACTATTTTTTTAATGTGTCATCAATCATCAATACAAAAAAATTACATAAACACATTCTCGCTTATATCCATACATTCTTGGTGGAAAATGAAATAATAATAATAACACTTTCTTACGCACTTCTGTGGCAGGTAAAGTCTTTGAGCAGTTAAAAAAAAAAATATGTAATATCTGCTTATTCTCATATACATCATCCCATTTAAGCAAACGAAAACATTCAAATTTCTAAAGTACAGTGGTATGTGGGTACATTCTCACGACTCACATTTCTAAAGTACAGTGGTATGTGGGTACATTCTCACATACATTACATTATATAATAATATTTTAAAGTGAATATAATAACATAATAATATTACATGGATATAAAATAAATTATTCACAAAAAACAAGCGGAAGAGGAAAAGAAATGTTGACCTATGGATGAGATGTTGACAGGCAAATGTTGTTTCTATGGGGGTAGATAATCAGTGTTGAGGAAGTGTTTGAAAAGTGCTTTGTTAAAAGAATATTGTGCAGGTAGGCTTTTTAGGTGGTGTGGAAGGCTGTTCCATAAGTAGGTTCCAGAGTAGGCTAGACTCTTTTTGAACAGGTCGATCCTAGGTTTTGGGCAGAAGTAATTGTTGTCCCTCTCTTCTACTGGTTTGAAACAATGATCGTAGGTACGGCGGGGCATTGTTAGATAGAATTGCTTGAGTCAGCTTGGCTTTGTTGTACAGAAGACGTTTTTTAGGGACAGTATTTTAGGTTCTTTTCCTGTCCTTGTGTGTGGTGTCGTGCAATTATCGGTGACCAGACGTACTGCTCTTTTTTGCAGTGAGTGCAGTCTCTTCGAGGTGGAAGCAGGGCAACCATCCCATAGTGTAGAGCAGTAATCTAGATGTGTCTGTATATGTGAGGTGTAGAACAATAGTCTAGTGTCTGCATCTAAGAAGTGTTTTATTTTGGCTAGCTGGTACGTCTTTTGAGCTAAGTGTTTGGTTAAATTCCGTACATGGGAGTTCCACGTTAAGTGCTGGTCAATCGTGATCCCTAGATCTTTGTGTTCTGTTACATGTTCAATTTGTATTGATTCCGCGTGTAGCTGTAGCGATCTTTTGGTGCAGCTTAGGAGTTTCTGTCTGGTGGTAATCAACATAGATTTCATTTTTTGCTGTGTTTACTGGCATACGATTCATATTACTCCATTTTGTTAGATTAGAAGTCTACATCGCGTTGAAGAGTCATTTCAAGTGCCACGCAGTCATTGTCACTAGTGTAGATAGTACAATCATCTGCAAAGAGGTCACAAGTTGAATATTTTAGATGTAGTGGTAGGTCATTGATGAGCATTGCGAAGAGTAGGGGCCCAAGAATAGAACCCTGCGGTTCTCCTGTATCTATCTTCGAGAAATCTGATGTCGAGTTGTTGTGAAGCACTAACTGTTGTCGATCTTCCAGGAATGATTTGATGATGTTTAGTGGATTAGGGCCTATTCTGAGGGTTTCCAACTTTTGAACCAAGATGGTGTGGTCAATCATGTCAAATGCTTTTTTGAAGTCAACAAAAACAGCACCACCTAATTTTCCATCATTTATGTTCGACAGCCAGTTGTCAGCCATTTTGGTGAGAGCTGTGTGACAGGAATGTTTGGGTCTGAAACCTGACTGGCTATCAATGAGCAGTTTGTTTGTTGTTAAGTGTTGAAATGTGCTGGTGTAAATGTGTTTCTATAGTGGTTTTGAAAGAGATGATAGAAGGGATACTGGTCTGTAGCTGTTGGGATCGCTACGTGAGCCAGATTTATAGAGGGGATACACTTTGGCAGATTTAACCTTTAGCACGCTGCATTCTTTGGCGAAAATTTTCGCCTCCAGCTGCATTCTTTTTCACAGCGTCCCGTTTCTATAGTGGGTGACCCTTAATGTCTATAGTTTTTATGTTTCTTGGTCAATTGCTATCATGTTTGGAATTTATATAAATAAATGAATGGTGAATCTGATGATATAAAATTTGTTTGTGTACATATTAGATGTGATAGGAAGAGAGGAAAGGAAAGATGAAAAAACGAAAAAAAAATTTTAAATAATAAAAAAATATTTTTTTTTTATTTTAAAATTTAAAAAAAAATTTAAAAAAATAACCAGCAAACGAAGGGTCCATATCCCTTGCATCTCAATGAAAGTCATTTGACCAATAGACCAATACAAATCAAATGACGATCTTTTCGTTACACCCATCATCAGTAGCAAAGCAACAAACGCTCTCGTCAGCTGTGACATTCGGCCGAAATTCTAAATCTTTCCGATATTCCTAGTCCTAACCCCTAACATTATACATACTTGAAAGGCCATTTTACTTTCGTTTCCATCTCAGCCATCAAGCATATTCTGAGAACCGATATCAGCGCTTATAAAGACAAAAATCTCATCCCCACCGCATGGCGTCAGAATCCAATAAAATTAGAGCAAAAATGGCTGTGTGTTGATGCAGATTCATTTCGATTTAAAAAATTTACAAAAAATAAATGCGGATACACCCATCGCTTTTTTAAGATCGGAAACGGAAGCTAACTCTCTTGCAAATAACATTACAACTTAACATACGGGGCTGAAATCACGTGTACACAAGTCCTCATGCTAGAAACGGTGATATCCGTAAGGCGACACATGGCAGCTCCAGCGTGCAGAGCATAGGTTATCTTCGGCGACATGTGTCGCCCGCAGCGTGCTAAAGGTTAAATGCTGTGGAGAAGTAGTTGTGTGCAATACATTGGTTGTATACATAGGTTAAGGAGTCGCAAATGATGGGTGCAGCGTAACATAAAATCTTACTGCTTATACCATCAAGCCCAGATGAATTGTTGTTTTTTAATGCCAAGATATATTTGAAAACTTCATGTACTGTTAGAAAAGGAATATGTCTTAGATCTGTTATGGTGTGTTCAGTGCTGCAGAAGGCTGTCAATTTACTAATATCGCAGTCCATTGGCTTAAGTGTCGACTTGAGATGGCTAATGTCTGTTTTGAAGTGGTTGCTAAAATGAGTTGCCGTGAGGGAGCAGCTTTTTGGTAAAGAGTTTAGTGACTTTGATTTGTGTGTTAGTGTTCTAATGGCTGCCCAGACTTCTTTGCTGTTTGCTTTGTCTTGAATCATCTTTCTGAAATGTAGTTTCTTTTCCTGACGAATGAGGTATTGTACTTTGTTTCTAAGCATCTGATACCTGCTGAAATCTTTGAGCTTATGTGCTTCGTCCCGCTCTCTCATTGTTGATAATTTTTTTTTTTTTTTTTTTTTTTTTTTTTTTTTTTTTTTGCGTTCGCCCGCTAATACTCGAGGCGAAATCTCAGGTTATTATTTTTATGTCTAACCTGACATTGATTTTACGTGAGTATTCCTTTACTTCTTGTACAGAGACAGGTGTCCCTCGCCATTCAGGCAAATACTCGCCGATTTCGGAGGTACCCATTGCAGCTGGGTCGGCTCAGGAGCCGCCAGTCCCTGGTCGACGACACTTCTTCAAATGTCTTCGTCAGGTCTCGAGTTAATCCAGTCCAAATCCCGGTCGACGAAAAATCCTCAAATGCCGTCGCCCGGGTTTGATCCTGTATCACCCGGTCGCCAGAGCGGTGTTGTAACCACTACGCTAGCGCGGCTCCTATTGTTGATAATATTTCGTTGGTTATCCACGGGGTCTTTCTGATGTTTTTGACACGAACCTGCTTTATAGGAACATGTTTGTTGAATACGTTGTTGAAAGTTTGTGTCCAGTATAATAATAATAATAATAGCCCCTTCAGTCATAACTATGGGAATGCGCCCCTGAGGTGACAGCCCTCAGCTGCTTATTTTCCTGGTGCTCCTTTCGATGTTTTCTCCCCTCCTCTGCTTGTTGTGTGAGCCTCTCTTCGCCCAATCTGAGGTGGCGCCATAAATAGCATCGCCACTTAGTGCGATCGGCAGCTTCATCCTCCCATGTTACTGGATCCATGTCCAGTGCCCTCATATCTCTCTTGCACACATCTTAGAACCTCAGCTGTGGTCGCCCAACTGTTCTCTTGCCATCTGCTATGTCCAGTAGTTATGGCAGAAGTTGGTACACGTATGAGAGAGGGGATATTTGTAGGTCTAGTAGGAATAATTGAAGGTTAACGTTTTTGAAATTCCTGTAAAATACTGTGATGTGTTCCGTTTTAGGTGCTTTAAACCCCTTTCTCGTCCAGGTACAGCAAATAGGTTAGTGGTCACTTAATGATGTCTGTGTGACTGTGCATTCTATAATGTTTTCTGGGCAGGTCGTATAGATATGATCAATTAGTGTAGATGATGAGTCTGTTACCCTCGTGGGTTGATTGACTAACTGTATGAGGCTGTATGAGATGGTGATATCATTCCACGTGTTGTTCGGTTTGCGAAGGTCAATATTGAAATCCCCCAGTAAAATAATTTCCTTCGAAGAAGCCCAAACGTTGTCCATTATCCGTGAGAATGTGTCAAACCATACAGTAGAACAGCTAGGATTTCGGTACAGGTAACCAATTAAAAAGGGGTCAGGTTGGGGAGTTTTATTTCCAGCCATAAACATTCAATGCCAGTATGTTCTAGATCATCACGGCATCTGTACTGGAGAGATGTTGAGATGTATATGACTAGCCCTGTTTCATGTTGTCCGTTAGAATCCCTGTGAATGGTGGTGAATCCATTAATCCTAATTTCTTCATCTGTAATTTTGTCATTGAGACGGGTTTCAGAAAAACCAAATATGTGGAAGTTTTGTTGGAGAGAGGTGGAGACTTCAGAAAGCTTACCTAGCAGGTGGTAAATGTTTAAATGACTAATTTTAAGCCCTGATAGTTTAAGCCATGAATTAGTGATATTGTCTATATTTTGATTAGAGTTTTTGCACTCGGACATGATAATAGTCAATAGGAAAGAAATAATGAGGGAAGTAGGAATGAGTAAGAAGCAATAAAATTGGTACACAATGGTTAATACAAAATTGTAAACAAATTATAAAATATACACTGCAATAGATTTATCTAAAGGCCATGGGTGCAGATGTAAAAGAGATGTAAAAGAGAATGGTGAGCGTAGGAATGAGAGGAATAAGCACAGAGATAATAATAAGAAGAGAACAATAGTATTAATACGAAAGAGTTATTACAAAATCTGAAACAAATTTAGATACACACTGCTCTGACGAACAGAAAGAAATGTTAAACAGATGTGATGCTACACTGTAATTCTGTCTTTCATCCGGCCCGATTCTGTCGTCTATTTTGTATTTCCGGCCCGATTCTGTGGTTCTATTTTGAATTTCCACCATTTTATTTACTTTCATTTGAATATATATCGTGTTTGGTAATTTTCGGTAGGGATTTAATGGGGTCGTTTTACGGTGGTAGGTTTAGTTTTCACTCGGCCAGTTTTTTTCTCTTATAGATTTTTTTCACGATCACGGAGATTTCGTTGTTTACGAAAATCATCGCCATTTCCGGCACGCGGTATCACGAGTCCGGAAACACGTGGCCGTCACAGGACGTGATGCAATTTTTAGACACGCGGTTTTCAAATCTGATTGGCGCAGCTCATAGTTATGGTTATTTTTCTAAGCAGTTCCATTGGTCGAGGGAAAGCTAGGGTAGGCTTAGGAATGAACACGCGTGGGTGGCCCCGGTGTGTATAAATAGCCAGTTAGAACTGTGGGCAAATCTCTTGAAGAAATCTTGCCTGCCGTCAGACTACGTCGATTTATCGTTCTCCACTGTGGGAAAAACCAGCGATGAATTGGTATGTAGGATTTTATCTTATTATCGTTTTATTCATTAGAGGGTTCTTTGAGAAATTCGCCCGTAGTTAATTCTTCGGGGACATTAACTTTTTAGTTCTAAAGGATAGTGCCATCCATTATCATTTTTTTGAAGAACGACGTAAATGCAACAGTGTGCTTATTCTTTCTATGATTTTGGCAGTAGATAGGAGTGTGTGAAGTTGTGAGAAACACGTGTGCCCATATTTGTAGAATGTTATGTAAAACCACCATTTATTTCTGTGTATTTACTAATGTAATTTTATGGGGAAATCCCTGGTGTGTTCGTTAATTTTTCTGAGCCTTAAAAATGTGAGAAATATTGTCGGAGGGTTCAGATTTACGTTGTAAGTGAATTATACTGCTTAGAGGAGTAAACTATTCCTATAGCGAGATTTCAATTAAATTGGGGCTTAAGCCGGGAAACCTCAATGGGTAATGTTAAAAAAGGAGACCCCGGAATTTCGGACAAAAGAAGTTCCCGAGTTGAAAATGTTGACACGTGGGTAGCCACGCGTCACAAATAGATAAGAGGCAGATGGTGTCTGGGCTATTGTTTATTTTACCTGGCAGATTTTAGTAGAAGGAGGGGGGCTGAAGAGGCCACGTGGCATAGTGGTATTTTATGTATTGTGTGAAGAACGAGAGAGAGTAGGAGGAGTGTGATTTTAGTGCCACGTGGATAGAATTATTTTATGTATCGTATATGTTAGAGATAAGCGATTTTACAGAGGGTGTACATTAGACGCTGTTTCTTTTAATTTCAGCGAGTCTCGGCGAAACGGAGGGGAGCATAATTTTGTCAAATAAAATTATCCACGGCAAAAGACATATCTCAGGGTCAGAGTACTCTAGTTATCGTCAGGAGCAAAAGAAAAATACTCTACTGTCTCTGGCAGTGAAGCCCCTATGCTTCAGCTGGAACGGGGTTTATTTATCATACAGCCCGGAGCATCGCTATTATAGTCTCTAGCAACGGCAGGTGGCCGTGAGACGAGTTACATTGCCTACAGCCAGAACTTTAGGCCGTGTTTTTTTTTTCCTCTAACTCCGGAGCGGGTTAAAAGAGGGAAGCTATTCAGCAGCAGAGAAGTTTTGTCGACAGTTCATCAAGTACCTCATGCTTGACGCCAGAACTTCATCATCATCATCGCAGAATTCAGGAACAGGTGACAGGGTTACCATGCCTGGTCTTGAAAGGAACGAGAGGAGAGCATAACGGAGACGCAGCATCATCAGTTGGCGAGACACTGAGACCAAGAGCAATATTGAGAGAGATAGAGAGAGAGAGAAGGAGGGAGAAGATAGACAGGACCAGTAGGGTCTGTTCAGTATCCGGTTGAAGGATAGACACTGAGCCATTGTGTTACTCCAAGTCTATTATTTTAGCATTTCCAGTGGTGTTAGATAGCGGCGCTTATCGCCTAACCAGTGGAAAGCTGTGTAGACGTTCGTTGAGGAAGAGTCAGCAGGACTAAGACAGTAAACTCTTAGTTGTGTTAGAGAGTGGAGGCTAAAGTTGACAGCCCCACAATAGTAGAGTTATTAAATCACTAATCATTTTATTGTTCCTCAGCAGGGTGACAGAAAGAGTGAATGTGATTTGGGGTTTTTTGTTTGTTTTGTTTTCTAGTGTCTATCTAATCTAATTTGTACGTTGTTTTCAGGCCGTGCAACAGTGCACGCTATCGACTGACTTGATGACGTATGATGCCATTTTATGTTTTTCTTGTATGTAAATAAATATATACATATATTATTTACTGGATCAGCTTCTATTCTTTACTATACTTACTTTACGTCGTCTGTATAGTGGTGTCTGTGGTCGTATTTATACACCTTATCTCCTTGTGTTTCAAGGCAGTCAGAGGCGGGGAGACTATAGCCATTTTTTTTAGTCACGAAGCGGCAGGGGGAGATTCAAATCTTGGGTCTATCTCTTGAGCCAATAGTCTCACCTGTCCACAGGCATGTCATTTTCCATCTAATTCTATCTTCTCAGACTTTCTCATACTAGGGTCTTGCTTTCATTCAGGCAAACTCTATAAACGTAAAACCACTTCATGACAAGTGGGCGGCAATCGTCCGGTGGATCATTCTGTTGAGATCAATTCTGTGATCTACATTCATAGATTGTCTCTATAGAAAGTTTTCTGAGAATAGAGTTTCTTTAAATATCCCCTAGACTTGAGCTACTAGAACTGATCCAGTTATAGGTTTTTCCACAGGTTGCAGTCTGGTAGATTTGTGGTAATTTTGATGTATATGACATGGAGGTAATTGATGGCATACCGAAATTTTTTTCTTTTACAGGAAGGTAATTTCGGGTTTTTGGTAGCTTGTTAACAAAAATTTTTTCAGGTTATTGTTCAGACTTGACGCTAGTCTGAGTTCGGGTTTTTGGGACATCGGTTATAGGAGGAATACTTCCTATTACATAACAGGTAGTTCCTTCTTTTTATTCTCCTTTCTGTCATTTTCTGTCAGTTGTGAACTTACCGCAGTTTACAGGTAAGATGGCGGATATGGCCAAGTTACGAGCTGCCTGGCGTGAATCTGCTCAGGATATGGGAATGGATAAGGAGGAGACTAAGGCCTACCTGATAAGGGAAACTGATAGGCATATTCAGCGAGAGAAAGAGAAGGAGGACAGGATAGCCGCCGCCGAAGTAGCGAAGGAGGAAAGGATAGCCGCCGCAGAAGCAGCGAAAGAAGAGAGGGCAGCCGCCGCAGAGATGGAACTTCGGAAATTGGAAGCTCAGGAAAGAGAAAAGGCAGCGGAGAGACAGCACGAACTTGCCCTGCCTTCTCTGGAACTGCAGTACCGATCCTCAGAGGGCAGTTCAGCTAATGGCGATTCACCCGGAGCAGGAGCCACAGACACCTCAGGAAACGGAGGGCCCCGGATGGCTGCCATGAGTTTCCCATTTGACTAGTTCCCTAATGGGAATGAGAAGATTGACGTGTTCTTGGAGAAATTTCAAAGAATGGCAAAGGCATATGGGTTGGATCGAAGTACTGGGACAGAAACGGAAAAACCCAGACCTGCCAGCCCCAGACAAAGGAGCTTCGTCATCGCAGTCGGCTACTTCACCAGCTTATCAGCAACCAGGACCTTCTCGCAAGGAGCCTCATTCTGGTTATAACTTGCGCCCCCAGCAGCATAACAGAGCACCAACAACAACCTCTCAGGAACCCGCTAGGAACAGAGGAGATATTGAGAGGTATTGTCAGAATTGTAGAACCACTTCCCACTGGACATCCCGGTGCATGAACAAACCCCCAGCTCATCATGCAGCTTGTTTAAGGCCGGTGAGATGGACTAAAGGGAATAAATGGGAACCAGTCCAGGCAGAGAATTTGTTCTCTAACAGTGGACCAGCCGAAGTGAATGGGACGGCCACTACGTGTTTGTTTGACAGCGGGCTTACTTACCCCAGTATCATCGCTCGTCATTTGGTAAAACCAGGGCAGTGGACAGGAGAACTAGTTGATATTGGTGGCATTTTGAGAAGAGGTATCTCACAGCGTCTGCCCGTAGCTAATATTGAGGTGAAATGCAAGTTTGTGTCTGGCACCATCAAGGCAGCTGTGATGGCACAGCCAGCACATGATTTCATCCTGGGAAGCCCATACTTAGTTTTGGGAAACCCAACCACACCGATCCTTGCTACTGCAAGGGGGCCTACTGCAGGCCAGAGAAGTGAAAGGGGAAAGCCCCAAATTCACGGAGCCCCACGGGAGCTCAAACATCCCTGTCTTGCGATGAAGAGGAGGGAAGCCTCTAAAGACAGTGGAAGGTTATTTACAGAGGCGTATACGCCTGTCAGCCCTGGTAAGCCTAAAGGTTTTACAGCGGCGACGTCTCTGATTTCGGAAGGATCTTCTTTGTCGTCGGGAATTAGGCCCCCGATGGTATTACATCCCTCAAGGGAGGGAAATACTGACAAGAAGGAACATGTGCACGGTTCTTCAGTCAACCGCAAACAGTTATGCCCTGTTACGGCGATGCCTGGCCAAGCCAGTCAATCTGTTTCTAAACACTGGGAGGTCGCACCAGCTGGTAATAATTATCTACCATGCGCCGCCAGGAAAAGTCGTGGGCGAAGGAAACACGTGAGAGGGAGGAGGAAGGCCGACCAGTCAAGTTGCAGTCGCCAGGAGGAAATCACCAGGCGTGACCATCACAATCTAGTGCTGGCACAGATTTTCAAGGATATGGAAATGGGCCTGTATGACAATCCTAATTATGACAGTGATTAGATCGGGATGTAGATCTAGATACGGACCAGTATGAATTCCAGAGATTTCAGTGATTGAGCACGGTTCCCGTACTTGAAAGGGGGGACTTATGTGATGCTACACTGTAATTCTGTCTTTCATCCGGCCCGATTCTGTCGTCTATTTTGTATTTCCGGCCCGATTCTGTGGTTCTATTTTGAATTTCCACCATTTTATTTACTTTCATTTGAATATATATCGTGTTTGGTAATTTTCGGTAGGGATTTAATGGGGTCGTTTTACGATGGTAGGTTTAGTTTTCACTCGGCCAGTTTTTTTCTCTTATAGATTTTTTCCACGATCACAGAGATTTCGTTGTTTACGAAAATCATCGCCATTTCCGGCACGCGGTATCACGAGTCCGGAAACACGCGGCCGTCACAGGACGTGACGCAATTTTTAGACACGCGGTTTTCAAATCTGATTGGCGCAGCTCATAGTTATGGTTATTTTTCTAAGCAGTTCCATTGGTCGAGGGAAAGCTAGGGTAGGCTTAGGAATGAACACGCGTGGGTGGCCCCGGTGTGTATAAATAGCCAGTTAGAACTGTGGGCAAATCTCTTGAAGAAATCTTGCCTGCCGTCAGACTACGTCGATTTATCGTTCTCCACTGTGGGAAAAACCAGCGATAAATTGGTATGTAGGATTTTATCTTATTATCGTTTTATTCATTAGAGGGTTCTTTGAGAAATTCGCCCGTAGTTAATTCTTCGGGGGACATTAACTTTTTAGTTCTAAAGGATAGTGCCATCCATTATCATTTTTTTGAAGAACGACGTAAATGCAACAGTGTGCTTATTCTTTCTATGATTTTGGCAGTAGGTAGGAGTGTGTGAAGTTGTGAGAAACACGTGTGCCCATATTTGTAGAATGTTATGTAAAACCACCATTTATTTCTGTGTATTTACTAATGTAATTTTATGGGGAAATCCCTGGTGTGTTCGTTAATTTTTCTGAGCCTTAAAAATGTGAGAAATATTGTCGGAGGGTTCAGATTTACGTTGTAAGTGAATTATACTGCTTAGAGGAGTAAACTATTCCTATAGCGAGATTTCAATTAAATTGGGGCTTAAGCCGGGAAACCTCAATGGGTAATGTTAAAAAAGGAGACCCCGGAATTTCGGACAAAAGAAGTTCCCGAGTTGAAAATGTTGACACGTGGGTAGCCACGCGTCACAAATAGATAAGAGGCAGACGGTGTCTGGGCTATTGTTTATTTTACCTGGCAGATTTTAGTAGAAGGAGGGGGGCTGAAGAGGCCACGTGGCATAGTGGTATTTTATGTATTGTGTGAAGAACGAGAGAGAGTAGGAGGAGTGTGATTTTAGTGCCACGTGGATAGAATTATTTTATGTATCGTATATGTTAGAGATAAGCGATTTTAGAGAGGGTGTACATTAGACGCTGTTTCTTTTAATTTCAGCGAGTCTCGGCGAAACGGTGGGGAGCATAATTTTGTCAAATAAAATTATCCACTGCAAAAGACATATCTCAGGGTCAGAGTACTCTAGTTATCGTCAGGAGCAAAAGAAAAATACTCTACTGTCTCTGGCAGTGAAGCCCCTATGCTTCAGCTGGAACGGGGTTTATTTATCATACAGCCCGGAGCATCGCTATTATAGTCTCTAGCAACGGCAGGTGGCCGTGAGACTGAGTTACATTGCCTACAGCCAGAACTTTAGGCCGTGTTTTTTTTTTCCCTCTAACTCCGGAGCGGGTTAAAAGAGGGAAGCTATTCAGCAGCAGAGAAGTTTTGTCGACAGTTCATCAAGTACCTCATGCTTGACGCCAGAACTTCATCATCATCATCGCAGAATTCAGGAACAGGTGACAGGGTTACCATGCCTGGTCTTGAAAGGAACGAGAGGAGAGCATAACGGAGACGCAGCATCATCAGTTGGCGAGACACTGAGACCAAGAGCAATAGAGAGAGAGATAGAGAGAGAGAGAAGGAGGGAGAAGATAGACAGGACCAGTAGGGTCTGTTCAGTATCCGGTTGAAGGAGACACTGAGCCATTGTGTTACTCCAAGTCTATTATTTTAGCATTTCCAGTGGTGTTAGATAGCGGCGCTTATCGCCTAACCAGTGGAAAGCTGTGTAGACGTTCGTTGAGGAAGAGTCAGCAGGACTAAGACAGTAAACTCTTAGCTGTGTTAGAGAGTGGAGGCTAAAGTTGACAGCCCCACAATAGTAGAGTTATTAAATCACTAATCATTTTATTGTTCCTCAGCAGGGTGACAGAAAGAGTGAATGTGATTTGGGGTTTTTTGTTTGTTTTGTTTTCTAGTGTCTATCTAATCTAATTTGTACATTGTTTTCAGGCCGTGCAACAGTGCACGCTATCGACTGACTTGATGACGTATGATGCCATTTTATGTTTTTCTTGTATGTAAATAAATATATACATATATTATTTACTGGATCAGCTTCTATTCTTTACTATACTTACTTTACGTCGTCTGTATAGTGGTGTCTGTGGTCGTATTTATACACCTTATCTCCTTGTGTTTCAAGGCAGTCAGAGGCGGGGAGACTATAGCCATTTTTTTTAGTCACGAAGCGGCAGGGGGAGATTCAAATCTTGGGTCTATCTCTTGAGCCAATAGTCTCACCTGTTCACAGGCATGTAATTTTCCATCTAATTCTATCTTCTCAGACTTTCTCATACTAGGGTCTTGCTTTCATTCAGGCAAACTCTATAAACGTAAAACCACTTCGTGACAACAGACAATGCACACACAAAAAAAAATTAACATCTAAAAGTAACAGTTAAAGTTCTACGCTGATGCTCAGCTATGTCTTTTATCTCAGGACAAAGAACACTAAAGTGCTTGCGAAGAGAACAAGTCAGGTCGAATGTTACACTGCAAACTTGTTTTAAAAACAGTTTTTAGTAGATTAGGC